>PVKS010041216.1:0-16144 GCA_004027875.1 Aplodontia rufa
GTTCCACGTGCTTATAAGAAGGACCAGGTCTGTAAAGAGGAAAAAGCGTTTCAAGAATCCGTTTCAGGGCCTGGATATACTCAGAAAAGGAGTAAAGACTGAAATAGGGACAGGTGGGGGAACAAATTTCACTTGATTAACAAAAGTAAAGACAAAACTTTCTCCTGTACCCAGCAGTACAGGAGGGTGCACGGTGGGACCTTCCCATCATGGGTGCCGCCGACTGGGACTTTGAACAAGGATGGGCACCTGAGAGCTGACCCCGAGGGTCCCGCAGTCCACAGGAGACACATCACTCATGTAAGAAACTGTGAGCGGAGCCTCTGGGGACAAGAGTGAGGTGGGGTCCCTTACGTCCCATTGATGGCACGGACGCTCGCCACACGGTCTTGGAAGCCGTGAGCCCACAGGCTGGGGACGTCGTCGTCCACTATCTCCATCTTGCGGCCACTGAAGGCTGTGTTCTCAAACAGATGCAGCTTGTGTTCAGGGCCATCCTGGAGGCGAGACCATGGGGTGAGCCGGCTGCTCCCACACCCGAAAGTGACTCAGCGAGGCCCCGGGTGCAGGAAAGAATCAACAGGTCCCAAAACCTGATTCAGGAAGGAGAGGGTACTCAGGAGCCTCTACAGCTGGGAGTTTGGGGATCTTAGAGCCAAGGCTGTGAGTGGGACGATCTCATTCAACCCTTCACGTAGCAGAGAGGGAAACTGAGGCTCAGAGAGGCAGGCAGGAGAGGGAAGGTGTGAAGAGCCTTCCTGCTTCACTAAGCTGGATTCTTACTTAATCCTTCCATTTCCCACTGCCCATTGCCCCCGAAGGAGGAACTGGCCTCAGGACAAGGAGCAAGGGCTGGAGCAGCTACGGAGTGTGTAAAGTCCGCGGCAGGCATGTTAAAGGGTCACAGTGGACCACATCCCGCGGGAAGAATTTGAACGACTGCAAAGCCACTTTCTGAAGTTATTTTCTGGGCTGTGTTTCTTTGACCCCAGTGCTGATCTGAGACTGGACACCGTGGCTTCTAATTTTAATAGAGTTACCAAGGGAGTTCCCAGTGTCATGTTGGCTAATTCAAGGTGAATCCTGGTGACCGGACCCCCAATCCAATGGCCACTCATGTGGGTCAGAAATATTGGGATCTCTCCAGGCCAGGCCCGTTTCAGGCCAGGCTTGTGAATAAGGGCAACTGAGTGGCCCCACGCCTGTTCTGCCTCCCAGGTGTGGGCAGGGGTTGTGCTCACAATGTGCAGAGGTCGGAGGGACAGGAGGCTGTCACTGTGGTGGCTGTTGGACCAGGCATCCCAGCGAGGGTAGTCTCCCTTCTCCAGGACAAACTGCTCCCCGCGGAAGGACCTGCGCTCGAACGCCAACCACCTGGGGGAGGAAGGGCCTGGGTCACCTCCGCCACAGCAGAGTGGGGACCCACAGCTCCACGTCTAGGGAGGGAAGGGCCCAAGAGCCACAGCCTCTGGCCTGGCACCTTCCCTGACCCCAGCCCTGCTACCAATTCCCAGATCTGCTGTGCATGGACCTACAGGGACACGCTGAACACATCTGAGACCTGAGCCAGAAAAACACCATGGAAATGCCCTTGAGGATTACAGGACATCCAGGCTCTGCGCAGGGGCTCAGAACAGTCCTACAGACCACACCCTGCAGTCAGTGTCTCTAGAACATTCTTCCTCCCCTCTGCTCTTCTTCCTCTCTTCCCCCAGCTCTCCTCCTCCCTTCTCCCTCCTGCTCTTTTTCATTTCTCCATCTTATATACATCGTCCAATTCATTTTCTAGAAACTTTCTCTGAAATTGTCAACCCACTGGACAGAGGAGAAAACAGGGGCCCAAGAGAGTGAAGCTCTTGCCCAGGTCACTCGGGTGGTCACTGCCAGAGCCTGAATCCACCCACCTGTGCCTTGTGGACCTGGGTGGTCACGTGGCCACTCAGCTTTGATACCCTCATCTGTGAAGTGGACAGGGTAAGGCTCAAAAATGGAATGCTTGCTAACCGTAAATGTTACAACTATTACTTTGGAATCGTTAATGCTAAATCCCACTTATATTTATATGCATTGACGTAAACTGAATATGCACGACTCGCTCTCAGAGTCAGGGGCTGGGTGGTTTTTCTCTGTCCTGTTTCCTGCCTTGGATTCTAAAAGAACCGCAGTTCAACTCTCATTTTTCAGATGGAGAAACTGAGGCCGGAGAGCAGAAGGGAGCTGCCTGCAGCCCTGCGGCAGATCTAGAGCTGCAAGCCGGACCTCCGAGTCCCGGAAGCTTCAGGGTTGTGCGCAGGGGCCAGGGACAGGTACTCACGGCCCCGACTCCACCTGGATGGAGCCCACCTTTTCCAGCAGGCTGTCGGTCAGGTTGGGACACTCAGCCGAGAGCTCGCAGCGCTTGCCCTGGAAGTTCTCCAGCTCGTACACGGTCACCTGGAAGAGCGGCGTCCTAACCATCCCAGCGCTGGGACCCCAGCTCCAGCCCCGCCCCCTGGGCACCTCCTGCTCCCGGCTCTGCAGACTGAGATTCGGCGGATCTGCACCGTCCCCTGGTGGCCACGGGAGGACCGCCTCGGGCGCCTGGTTAGACCCTTTAACAGGGATGCCCGCTGGAACAATTTGCCCGAACCCGGAGGGAACCTAACAGAGGGAGTAACCCAGGGGAAGGCAGTAAGGAAATGAAGCCACCTCTGGCCAGGAGGGAAGGAGAACCTACTTCTAAACTTCAAGAGAGGCCAGAAATCTACATTTTCCATCGTGTAAATTTTCCTTCTTTAAAAACACTATGTAATACAGGTGTGTTGGCACGCGCCTGTAATCCCAGCGACTCAGGAGGCTGAGACCAGAGGGTCACAAGTTCAAAGCCAGCCTCGGCAACTTCGCGAGGCCCTAAGCAACTTAGCGAGACCCTGTCTCAAGATAAAAATATGAAAAGGGCTGCGGATGTGGCTCAGTGGTAAAGTGCCCCTGGGTTCAATCCCCGGTACCAGAACAAGCAAAACTGCACTATGTAAGACGCAGGAATCACCAGCATGCAAAATCTGGGTTGAGTTTTGCCTGCACCGAACCCAGGAAAGAAGGGACTGCAAAGACTACCATCTGTCTCCAAGCAGTCTTTGTAGAAGGTCTCTGGTGAACACTGGTTCCCTTGAGGACACAGACCAGTCCTGAGGGTCCCCAGGAGGAAGCTGAGGGTCCACGGCATGCCCAACCCAACATCACCATGACTCAAGTATGGAGCCGGGCGGGTTTCTTGGCTGACTTGTCCTCCAGGCCATAGGGCATCCTCAGAAATGCCCCGGCCCCCATCGACTCCTTCATTCAACCCATCCTTGGACCCTGTCTCAGATGGTTCCTCCAAAGGCCCCCAGGGATGGTCTGCAAAGGGCAGAGCTGACAAAGGCAGACTCCCCCTGGTTCCTAGCCAGCCTCTCTGTTCTCTTGCCATCTGCGTGATGGCCTCACTCAGCTCTCACACCAAATCTAGGGACCGAGGTGTATGGACATTAGTCCCCTTTTAAAGATGGAGCTGTTGAGGCCCAGAGAGGGCAAGACACTGAACCAAGGTCCAGTAGGAGAGAAGAGCTCGAAGCCACAACTTCTGAGACAGGCAGGGTGAGGGAGGCCAGTTCCAACTTGCAGACAAGGACACAGAAGGAAGAAGGAAGACACGGCCAGGTCACAGAGCAAGCTTACAGCGTGGGGGAGAGGGCTGGCTGAGGGGCCACTGCTCCCATCTGGAGAGAGGCTGCCTGCCTGGCTGTCCCAGGTGCCCCCTGCCCAGTACCTTGTATCCACCACCAATTCCACCGTGGCTCTTGCCAGCTGCAGCCTGCTCTGGAGCTCCGTGATGTTCCGCCATCTCTCCAGGAACACTTCAGCTTCAAACCAAAAGAGAAGGTCACCAGGTCCATCCCGGTGTTGATGGGGTGAGAAGGGAGGTGGAGCTGAGGGCCCTGCTGCCTTCGGGACGCAGTTGTGACTCGGGAGTGACACTTGATCATTTAGTCATTCAGCAAACCTTCACCGAGACCCACTGTGGGCCACACAGTTGGGGATCATGAATGGATCAAGATCCCCATTTTACAGAGGGGACAACCAAGGCCCAGAGAAGTGAAGCCACAACCCCAAGGACCCAGTGAGGAAGGGGCTGGCACTCGCCTGGCTTCAAAGCCTGTGTCCTTTCCCCACACCTTTGGCTCCCCCCAAGACAGGGCTCTAGGAGCTCTCTGCAGACATGCCACCTGGGAGCCTGGCCAGAGGCGGGCTCTGGATGTTTCTCTATGGGTCTCTCCTGCCCATGCTCCAGGCAGTGCCATCTTCTGGTTCACCAGTGAGTTTGTGAGCACGCACTCAGGGCCCAGCTCAGGGACCCGCTCAGGGCCCAGCCCCGGGCCAGCTGACCAGGGTGGGCAGGAGACCACAGCTGGCAGGAGGGGGGCAGACAGACAGACAGACAGACATCCAGAGAAAGCACACTTGAGAGATCAGGTCCCTGGACACCTGCTCTAGGCCAGTTTCCATGCAGTTGGTCACTCATTCCACAAACACTTATTGAGCACTCACTGTGTACCAGTCACCTCTAGAGAAACAAACCCAGACAGGGACAGCGACGCACACCCTGGGTCCCTTCAGATGTCACGTGGAAGGATCCTCCTGATCGCATGGACACTCAGGGCACCGACATGAGTGCAGTTGTGCGTGCACCCACACACATACACACAGAGCTTCTGGGGACACCGGAGAGTCACACCAACACCTCCTCTGTCTCTGTCACACACACGCAGTGGTGCATAAGGCGCCCACAGGGACACTTCACATACCAGCTGTTCCCCACCCTTCCTAGGGAGCCACCCCTGGCATGCACAACAGTGTGGCCATAGACCCAGGGCGCAGGCCCAGCGACATGTAGCGTGCGGGCTGTCTGGTCCATGTGCCCAGCCTCAGCTGGACACCGGACAAGGTCCAGCTCCTGGGGACTCACGGGGGTCCCCAGTTTTCCGACTTCCCGTCCACCTCCGAGCGGAGCCTCTGGTCTTTGGAGCTCCGCCCCCAAACCCATGACGCTGGCCCGCCCTCTGTCCCAGGTCCCAGCGCCACTCCCAGAGGGTTTGGAGGCCGACTTGGGTCTTCGTATTCAGCGCCAGTCCTCCAGTGATCCCCAGTCTCTGCTGAGGCAGCCGTGCACACCCCATGCAGACCCCCGAGTTCTGGGCAGCTCCTGCCTCCTGGCCCACCCCGTCCCGCACATCCCAGATGAACCTGTTGCTGTAGCCTCGGGAGGGACAGAGGGCCAGGCCGGCTGCAGACGCGGGTGCCTGCAGGAGCGTCCTATTTATGGGCGCGTTCTGACAGCCCAGCACATCCCGGCCTGCTGAGGCAGCGCGCTGTCCACCCGATTCTGTCCGCGCCACTTCACCCCAATAGCAGTGCGAGAGGCCCCAGGGCCTCTGTCCTCAGACGCGGCCTCCATGGCTTCCTGGGGGCTTGTGGGAAGCCCGAAAGTGCTGGGCAGGGCACACTGGATGCAAAGTTCCGCAGCCTCCAGATCCCCTCCCTCCGGCTGTCTTGGAGCCACGATTTTCCTACCGCTGTACATGGCACCCTGGGAAAGGCTCCAGTTCTTAAAGTGAGGGACCCCAGAATTCTTTCCTTTTCCACGTGCTGTGAGGCCTACATTTTAAGTCAGATCTCTCCAACATACTAATTTGGGCAAATCCCACTTCCATGGAATGCTGTAACAGACCCAAGTGAAGACGGATCTTTTCCTGCTGGGCGTGGTGGTGCACACCTGTAATCCCAGCAGCTCAGGAGGCTGAGGCAGGAGGATCAAAAGGTTAAGGCCAGCCTCATCTAAGCAAAGCCCTAAGCAACTTAGTAAGACCCTGCCTCAAAATAAAAAATAAAAAGGGCTGGAGATGTGGCTCATGGTTAACACCCCATAGAGAGGCATATAGATATAATAGCTACCATTTATTGAAGACTCACTGTGTGTAAGGCTTCATAAGCATTGTACTGAATCCTCACCCAGCCATCTTTAGGGGAGGAATTATGATCTCCATTTTATAGGTTCAGAAATGGAGCTCAGAGAGGTGAAATCACTCAGGGTTACACAGCAGAGCAGAGAAGTTGGTCTACTGTAGGGCCTGGACTCAACCTCAACAGAAATAAAAGGTGAGAATGATAAGCAACTTATTTACGATAAGAAAGTATATCTGGGCATTTTCAACTGCTTAGTGGAGATATGCTATGAATATGTAATTATTTAATAAATAACCTTTAAACAATGATTGAGCAAATGAAACCACGTGGAGCCAGGGAGTGCACTGCTAAACAAGGGCTCCTCTGTTGCTGTGTTTGCTTTGGGCTGGCCTCCCCGAGGCCGGTAAGACCCAGTGCACTGTGCTGCCTTCCCTGGAGATGGTGGGAGGCTGTGGGTGGCCGCTGAAGCCTGGAGTTGGGCAGATCCCATGACCTTGGGTGAGTAGTGAGGGTCTCAGAGCCGAGCCACAGCCTCCGGGTCCACAAATGGAGAACCTTCTCTCCTCTGGCCACCAAGAGGTCACAGAGCAAAGACCTCCTGGCTGTGCTGTTCCTTTGTCACCTTCCCGGGGCCCCACCTACTGTGGACAGCTCACACCAAGGGCTCCTGCCTAAGATCCTGGAAGGCCACCCAGTTTCTGACCCTGGGATTCAGTTGCCACCGGCCGGAAACTGGAGGAGAGAGGCAAAGGAAGGATGGTCCCACATCTCCAGTTCCCCACCTTGGGTCCCCTGATACCTGGAGCCAGATCATTCTTTGTGGGGGTGGACATGGGGCGAGGAGCTGTCCCCTGCGTGGGAGGCTGATGAGCAGCATCCCTAGCCTCTGCTTGCCAGCTGCCCCTCACATCCTCTCCTCCCTGTGACACCTGAGATGCCTCCTCATTAGCAGACATCTGCTGGAGGGGCACAGCCTGCCCTGCTGAGGACTATCACCTTCAACTCTGCTCCACTCCTGCTGCCCTCAACGCCACCTTTTACAGCTGAGGACAACCACCGCTCCCGGAGGTGGGAACCCGGCCTGGTTCACGTGGGCTCTTGATGGACAGACCCCTCTCCTAGGAACCGGCTGCCCCTCCCGCCCAGCACAGAGGGGACACTGACTCCACGCATTCACACTGGGACACGGTGACTTCTCCAATGCCACTTGCATGAAAGCTTTATTTGCTATTTCCACGGTCTGCATACAACATCTTGGTACATGCAAAGTTCATCTTGTTTGCTTGCAGTAGACGACTCTCCCAGCTGCTCCGTGCGGACGGAGCCTCATTACGGTTACAAAATAGAAAAGCACTGTAGACATCCAATGCTCTGAGGGGTCCAGGGAGCCCCATGTATTCTTTGACATTAAAAATATAGGTTTTCCTAGATGAATTCTCAAGTCACGCAGTTGCGGAGATTTATTTCCGGGACTGGCTGAAGTGCCTCTCATCCGCCTTCTGTTCAGAAGGCTTGGAGCCCGTGAATTCCATAAGGCAAGAGCACTGCGGGCAGGAAGCTTGACTTCCCCACACCTGGAACCGGCTCTTATCGTGACCCAAATATCCTAGGGGGGACCCGCAAGAATGGTTAGCAAAATATAGACTCTATTTATATTTATATATATATATGCATATATATATATATATATTCCCACCTTCCCGCCCCACCTTGTAAAGCATTTTGAGGATCAGAATCATCCAGGAAGTGCAGAACTTTCAAGGTATTATGAAGATTTAGGAAATGACACAGTACAAAATATCTTTCATAACACAATATAGTACTCTTTTGAACCCGGTATTTATAGGATCTATAAGGCCCTGTGATACGAGAGCATTAGAAAGCTCAGATTCTTCTTCAGAGAATGGCATCAATGCTTGGCTGGACTGATGCCACCGGGGATGTCATGGAAGGGCAGGTCCAAGACGGGAGGGCACAGGTGAGAGGGGACCTGTTCGAGGGGATCCTGGGAGGGTGACAGGCAGGCTCGGGTGTCCATGTCCAGGGCTCACTTGTCAAAAGCCTCAGGCTGACTTTCTGGATAAGAGGTCTGGCTTTCTGCCCCCTCCTTACAGAAACCAACCCGGACACAGGAAAGCGAACTCCAGAGAGCAGCAGGGACTGAAGGAGACAAGGACTGGTGAAGCCCACCCGTGCCTGCTGCCTCGCAGAGCCCCCGCCTGCTCACACACAGCCAGGACCACCCTCCTGCCTGCTTCCCTCCACCTGCACACTGTCCCTCCTGCCCGTGGGACCGTGACCCAGGTGCCGTTTGCATTCATGTCTCAGCCCGTGGCGGTTCGAGGGCACAGAGGCTGCCGAAACGTCGCTCTGCCACTGTGCTGAGCACGCCCTGCGCATCTCGACCGGGGAGGACGGAGTTGTAGCTCCGCGATCAAACCTAGTTCCGGGGCAATCTGGAGGCACGGGGATGAAGGAGTTTAGAGCACAGGTTGATGAGACAGCTGTCCGCACCATACGGGCATCGCTGCAGTTTCCTTCGGGAAGATCAGGCTAAGGTTTGTCCATATCTCCTGCTCAGCCTCTGAGGTTGAGGATCTCAGACTTGAGCTCATATCTGTTCTCGTTCTTTAGCAGCACCCTAAAGCGGGCTTTGCTTCTGTGCATGCTAAAGGAACACATGGATGTCTGGAAGCAGGTGACCTGGTTCATCCTCCTGGAAAATGTGGCCACCACCTGACTGTCCTGCCTCTGTCACCTGAGACTGTCAGGGCAACCTCGCTCCAAACCCCTAACCTCCCAAACACCACGAGGCCTCTCTCCCAGCAGCATTTCTCTGGGGGTGCTGGTAAATCTTCACAGCTGACTCCTGGGCCCCAGCCATGGAATGTCACAGGCCAATGGCTTCTGTTTCATCAGGCAAGGGACCATGAAGGAGGGCATCTACTGGAGGGGAAAAAGACTCAGACTTATCGAAAGACCAGCTGTCACAATGCTGATGTGCAGGGGGTGGGGAGGAGAGGGAACACGGAGGAACGTACGTTCTGTGCAAGGGACAGCCAGAGCTGGGGGGAATGACGGGGTGGAGGCTGGGGGCTGACTGCGCACAGATGATTAAGGCAAATTAAGTTAGTTTAAAAGGGGACAGATTTCCGAAGGGGACTCCCAGAAAACTTGAGAAATGAGCGCACCGCCCGTAGTCTAGCCCCAGAGAGCTCACCCAGTTTAGAAAAGAGGAGATAAACGACCCATTTGCCCAGCTCTCTGCAAGGCCTCCAGACCACCAGCCACTTCTCCCACCGTTTCATTGACCGTAAGCAGGATCTGGGGGCCTGGGGAACCCGTGTGACTGTGACTGTCAGCTCCGGGGTCCAGGAGAAGATGAGGTGCAAACAGAAAAGAGGTGAGGAGGCCTGGGGGCCAGCTCCAAGGTCAGTGTGCATGTCTCCATCAACGTGGGTTAGCAGGTGTGAGCCAGTCACGGTGTGAGGGCTGCAAAAGCAGCCCAGAGCAATCTCGTTTGTGAGTGATCTTCTTCCTGGCAGGTGGGCTACGACGTGACTCACTAAGAACCAAGGATTCTGCCTGGAGAACATCAGTACATCCCTGCTCCTGAGAGGGAACGAGGAGGCCCTTTATACCCAAAAGGGAAGAAGGACGGCAGCCAAGAGATATCAGCGTCAAAACACTCGGAGTGTGTCCCTCGACTCGGAAAGTGCAGATGCAAAGTGTCACCAAGCAGGACCAGGCACGGAGGCATGAGGCTACCAGGTGCAGAAGACTGGGCGGTGCCAGGTGCCAGGACCCAGCAACTGCCCCCCCATCAGCTGCCAAAAGCCCAGCCACCAGAGGACAGGGTGGGGAGGGGCTGTCCATGGTACTGAACCCCCGTCCCCACCAGGGCACAGGTGTTTGTGAGAACCTGGAGAAGTGGAGGGCTGCTCTCCACCCCCCGCCTCACCCCGGGAGAGAGGGGGGCAGTAAAGGCAGACAGGGAGGGAGATGAGGTGCAAGACCAGCGGAGACTCCTGGAGACCTGACCAGCAGAAGAGAGGCAAGTTTGACGCCTCTGCAAATAATGCTTTTACCAAGAAAGACGTTGACCACTTAGGAAGCCCAGAGGGGTGAGGATGCCCCCCGCTTTGACATCTAGCTGGGGCTGTGTGAGGACACTCAGCCCTAAGGCCCTCCACAATACCCAGCAGCCCACCATCCTACTGAGGGCATCTCCCAGGCAAAGTTGGCACAAGACTTCTGGTGACTGCAGGCATGGCAGGCGGCCATCAGACACATCTAGCCTGTTTTCTGGAGTCTGTGGCTTCCCGAGTGGAGGAGGCTGGTGTTGAGGATTTCCAGAGAGGGACAGCAGAAGGTGCCTGGCGTTGCCAGGGGCCTTGGCTGTTCCTGGGTATCAGCTAATAGACAGCAAGAAAAAGAGGCAAGGCGGGTCCTACTCTGTGTCACCAGCACCCAGCACTTCCGCCCAGAGTCCCTGGCCTGGGGCTTCCCTCTGGGGAAATGAGAGCAGCATTTGAACCAAAAAGAGCCCTGGACAGGCGGAGCTGCGTGTGTGGGTGGGGATGAGGTGAGACACAGGAAAAGGGCTCCTTATTCACACATTTGTTCTGGATCATTTTGGAATAGTTCCTCCACCCAGAAGGCTGGCCCAGCTGTGTTCAAAAAACACTGGGGGAGGAGATGCCCAGGTTGGAGTGGCAAAGGGCCTGCCCTTCCAGCTGCAGTTTGTGAACCCTGGAGGCTGAAGGACAAAGGTCACCCTCCCTGACATCACAGGAAATGAAAATGGGACAATATCCACAGGGGTGATGGTCACAGTTTTCAGAAAGCTTGGCTAGGGATAAGACCACCTGAGGAGTTTGGATACTTCACTACTCACACCCCTCCTTCCTGTCATTTCGCATACAAACTCATGTACATATCAAGTTTCAAAGAACATTGGCTGAATTATTGCTTTGTCACCTTCTAAAGCAAACAAAAAGGTCACCTGTGCACAGGGCCCCACGGAAGGACAGATGCATCTGAAAGAATCAGGGAGGGTGTGGTTAAAACTGGAAATGCTGATTCCCAGGGGGAGGAGCCTGTAGAGAAAAAGTGGCCAGGCAGCCTAGTGGCCAAGCGTTGGACCAATGTGGTACCAGGAACTGCACACTTTGAACTTTCTAGGAAGACCTGTTGTGGAGAGGGACAGGGCTGTCTTCCTGATCCAGGGCTTCCTCAGGACCCATGGTGACGGCCCAGCCTTGCATGATGATCCTGGAGCAGCGTGTGCTGAGTGAAGAGGGTTGAGGTGCCATCTTCTGAGTCAATGCAAAGCCACCGGCCTGGACCTTTCTGCCTGGCTCCTTTCCCAGCTGGAAGTACTGTCCTTGTCCTCAAGGGAGCTGGGTGGGGGCTGTGGAGCACAGGACTCCTGGCAGATCCTGGGGCTCAGGAAGGACCCAGGCATGTAAGCGTGGTGCAGGGAGGAACGGTGGCTCGGCCTCGGCTGCGGGTTTGGATGCCAGTCTGGCACTTAAGGCTTCTGTTAATTAGATGTGGCGGTGCCCCCCATCTGGAGAGGAAGGGACAGGCCTGTGTTAGTAGTGGGAACAACTGGCCTCGTTTCTCTCCATCATCAGGACGTGGACACTCTTCTGGGTGCTGGGGCTCTAGCGCGGTGGTGGGACCCATGCTTAGCATGTGCGAGACATTGCCTTAGATCCTCAGCACCCCCCAAAATAAGTAAAGGAAATAAATGAAAAATCTTTTCTGATCATCCCAAGGCAGCCACCCCTCCAAGCCTCAGGCCCCACATGACATTATTTTTGTGGCAGGAAGTCTGCTCCCGTGGAATGAACTTGACATTCAGGGTCAGATCTGAGCCTCAGTTTCCTCAGATGGATTCCCTGGGAATAATGTTGTATTATATATTTCAAAATAGCTAAAAGAGGGGGTTGGGGATTTAGCTCAGTGGCATAGCGCTTGCCTAGCATGTGCAAGGCCCCAAGTTTGGTCCTCAGTCCTGAAAATAAAAATAGCTAAGAGAGGATTTAGCACGTGCTCACCCGGAGCAAGGATGGATGCTTGAGGTGATGGAGAAGCCAATTACCCTGTGCCGGTGACACACTGCACGCAGGCCCTGGGCATCCCGGTGCTCCCATAAACATGCACAAGTGTCTCACTAACAGCGAATGAGCCTGGGCTTCTCGAGGCTTCCGCGGAGCACGCACCTCATCAAACCCCAAAGCACACAGAGGCCCTGATCTCCGAGCCAACTCCCTTGAGGGAGGACTCGGAAATCTGACTCTGAATTTACTGAACACATATGTACACACATATGCATCTCTCCACCTATAGAAACAGCACGTGACCCATTGTGTACATACCCATCACGCATCAGCCCACGATTAAGCATGTGCTATTAATCATCACCCCATGTAAGCAAGGGAAAACAGGACTGGGGTTACAGCTCACAGCACTGGCCTAACGTTCAACCCCCCACACCCCAAAAAGAAATAAAAAAATAACATGGGAAAAATGGAGTGGGAGGAGCACGGTGTCTGCTCGGGTTAAGCAGCCTTGTGTTCAGAGCCTGAGGAAGCCAGGAAGGCTGACCTGGGGGTGCACATGCCCCGTGCCCCTGCGCTGAGGCCATACAGACAGCACTGAAGCGCCAGGGGACCCCTCAGTGACCCGGGCACTGCCAACCCCCAACCCATTCTGCAGAGGAGGAAGTTGAAGTTCAGGCTTTAGGTCGGTTGGGGCCCACACCAGGGCAGATCCGATCAATCAACCCGTGTTTTCCAATCAAGTCAGCCACCCCCCACCTGTGGATTCGCCAACCTCAGACTGGAAATATCTGGAAAGAACAGAGGGCAGTAAGCAGGTACAGAGGTTTCTGATCATTACTTTCTAACCAATGCAGCATAGTGGCTGCTATGCGTGGATTTGCATTGATCGGGTGTGCTGAGCCATCTAGTGGTGACTTGGAGAACCAGGGAGACCCTGAGTCCTCTGCAAGTGCACTTGAGCTCCCTGTGGTTTCCATATCTGGGTCAGGAGGGTCCTGGAACCAACCCTCAGTACACACCAAGGGATAAAGGTTTGCAAATTAAATATTAACGAATATGTTAACGTAGTACATTCCACATGTAAAACTTGGAACCTCGAGTCCCACTTTTCACTTTACAAGGGCTTTGAGATGCAGCAGGGAGGGTGGCTGAGTACACCAGACCAGAGCCCTGGGGTCTGACGCTTCACCCTTGGCCTCTCCACCCAGCCCAGGCTGCCTGGCTGTGTTTCCTCCCTGTGGGAGCAGATCCTCCCCACCCTACCCACAAGGCTTCAGAGCACTATGCCATGCACCCACCTGCTCCCCTGGCGCTGCCTCCGCCCGGCACTACATCCCAGGTCTCCCACTGCAGCCCCTGCCTGGGCTCCCACTCCGAGGCAGCCCTCCTCCAGGTCCCCAGCAGAGCCCTCCTCCAGGTCCCCAGCAGAGCCTTCCCCAGGGTCTCCCCAGCAGAGCCCTCCTACCTGGTCAAGCCTGATTCTCATACAGGCTCTGCCTCTTCTTGGATCTCAGCTCCTTCAACCACTGGGGAGAGGGCTCTTCTGACCTGGAACCACAAAGCCAGTGACGGTCAAGGGTGAGGCAGTCCAGGGGCTCCTCACAGGCAGGGCTGGGTGCCACTTCCCACGTGGATGTGGGTGCTCAGCAGAGCACTCACGGGTGGCAAGATGCCCGTGTTAGCACAGCCGATGAGCAAGAACTACAATCAGCCAAAATGACGATGGGGGTGTTGAATGAACCGGGGTCCACTCTAAAATAATCTCCAGCTATTAAAAGTCACTTCATACAAAAATTATTCCCATCCATCCTTCACCCAAACATCCATCAATCCTTCCATCTATTTGTGGAACATCTGTGATATTGTATGTGTCAGCTTGGCTTGACAATGGGATCTAGATATTTGGTCAGATGTTATTCTAGATGTTTCTGTGTAGGTGTTTAGTATGAGATATATATATACATTTTTTTGGTGGTGTTAGGGATTGAACCCAGGGCCTTGTGCATGCTCGGCAAGTGAGCTGCTGCTGAGTGATATCACTAGACTGAGATTAATATTTAGATCAGTAGACTCAGTAAAGCAGACTACCCTCCAGACTATGGGTGAGCCTCACACAATCAGCTGAAGGTCTTAATGGAAAAACCCGACTTCCCGGGAAGAAGAGGAAATTCGGCCAGTATACTGCCTTTGGACTTGAACTGCAGCTCTTCCCTGGGTCTCCAGCTTGCAGGCCTACTCTGGGGTACCTCAGATTCTGAACAAACCTTGCCTGAGGGTGAGGGTACAGCCCAGGCCTTTCATGGTTCCTCTGAGACCCTGGCCTGGCGGGTTCCTCACAGGCCACCCCCTGCTGTGATCACATGCCCTGCCTGTGGCTCCTGGGGAAAACCAGCTCCAGGCCTTTTCATGTTTGTAACCAGCCCATAATCCCCTCTTGCTGTCCCTTCTGCTTGCTGAGACCTGCGTGTCCACCGGGACTCGCAAAAGCGCATCCTTCTCTGGAAGCCATTGGGCCCCCTTCCTCCTCCACTCTGAGTAATGAGTCCTTCCTCTCCACAGGGGTTGAAGGGCTCCAGGGGGACAACTACCTGCAGCGGGCCACAGTGACTCACTGTGGAAAGCTGCCATAGACAGCGTCTATGTGAAGGGTCATGGCTGTGTGCTAATAAAGCTTTATTCACAAACACAGACAGCAGGCCGGATTGGGCCTGCCCGCGCTTTCATCTCACTTCCTGGGTGGCAGCCCGAGGGTCATGAAGGATTCCTGACTCCGCAGGCTCACAGTGCTGGTCAGATCTCTACTCTCACTGACTTTGCACATGCATACCTGAGAAAGGGCTCCTTACAGTCTCACCCTCACAACCAGCCTAGAAGTTTATGATGATCAGTAAACCCATTTCACAGATGAGGAAACCGAGGCCCAGAGTGGTCAAGTCACTTCCTGGGTTATGTGGCTTCTCAGCAGTGCAACTGAGGAGTCGCGTGACCTTAGACCTGCAGACCTTGGCGCCTGTGCCCTTAACCTCCAACCCCAGCTGCTGCTGGGTCGGTCTGCGAGCCCCATGGGGCCGGGATGCACTGTGCTCCTCTCTGCAAAGAGCAGGCCCAGCCCAGGAACGGGCCCCATCAAGTTTACCTTGTTCTGGCTCTGCCCTCGGACCCACGATCCCAGGCCTCCCAGGAGGCAAATGCCTCAATTTCCCCATCAATCTGGAGAAGGCTGCAACAGATGAGTGGTTCCCCAACAAAAGAGGTGTGCAGGAAGCAGCAGGAGGAGGGAGAAGGAGGCCCTGGCCTGATGCCCGGCCTCCTTCTCGGCCTCCTTCCCGGCCTCTGTAGTAGGCTTTGGCTGCCAGAGGGCTGGGTTCACACGGACACACCTTGTGCTGCTAGGAGTGGGGGTCGTGGAAATTCTTTTGTCAGCTCCACAACTCCAGCAGCTCTCGGAGCAACATCGTGACCCTGGGAGGTGAGACCCTCGTCCCCAGGGCCCCTCACCTCTCATCCATGCTAGAGGGCAGCACACGACTGCCCAGCGCCCCAGGCTGGAAGGGGGACTTGGGAACCTTGGGGGTCCAGCTGGCGGTCTCACTGGGACTGTCCACCTCTGGCCTCCTGTGCAGCTGAGCCTAGAGAGAGAAGACCAGGGTCTGTAGCCACCTTTCACCTGCAGAAGGGGCCACTCCCATGACACCGGTGGGCAGGGTGAGCCCTTGGGAAGCCACTAGGCTCCCGAGACTGAAGGGACCAGGCAGGAAACAAGGGACTGGGAACAGGTCAGGTGGCATTCCAAGCGGTGACCCTGACCCTCAAGGTCAAGGGGCCCCGAATGCTAAGGAACCAACGGATGCCTGACTTTCACCGAGTGCAGAGGATCTGAGATGCGCTGGAGGATCCCAGGCTCTGCCCAGGAGCCACTCGGGACATCCACATGGAGGCCCCAGACCCCCTGAGCCTGTCCCAGGGCCTCTCCTCTGCCTCAGTCTGAGGCTGAGATCATTCTCTGTAATGCGTGGAAAACAGTCACCTCCAGCCCGACAGCCGCACAGATGTGCACTTGCTGCGAGATCAGGGGACGGCAAGTCTCCACC
>PVKS010041217.1:0-16156 GCA_004027875.1 Aplodontia rufa
ACTCACATTTTTACACATGACTGCCCTCATCCACTCTCTCAAATACCTGACGTAGAGCATGGGCTAAGTAATATTTGTTCAATGAAAAAATATTATTCCATTTCTATAAAATCCCCAAATTCATAAAACTAAACAGCGTATTGTTCAAAATAGGAATATATAAGATGGAACTATTGAGAGAATTATAAGGACTATCAATTACTACCTTTAAACAAAATGAATTAAGAAAGTTTGAAATAAAGTAAATGTAACCAGTTAGGCATTCAAGTGATCAATATGCTATTTATATCATAAAAACACACATAAAAGGGGATCTCTTTATAACAATAAAGTTTACAGTCTACAACAAACACACAGCTGCCCTTAATCGATCTTTTGGTGCTGAAGAATATAGTACCGACACTCATAAATTCACATCTGTAGATGGCGGTGGAGAAACTCACAAAAAAACAGAAGGAAACTAATTTATCTCTTATAAAACTTGACATTTCCAGTGGGCAAAAATGAATTATGATGATGAAGAGGAACTTAAAAAAGTAAACACACTGAAAGGAGAATGCACTCTTCTTAATCACCAAAATGTTTTAAAATTATGACCTCATACATATGACCAAGAAAAACTTTATTAAAAAACAAAATTATAAAGTAGGAAGGATGCGGATCTTATTTTCTATCTCCACAATGAAATAAATAAAAGTTAAAGAGTAGCAGTGAATGTGGTAGCAGCAACATGACCAGAAACTCAACAAATGTAACAGAACAAAATGACAAATGTAAACCTCTCTCCTACCAGTCCTCATGCCACAAAGGAAATCAAAATTTCAAGTATAGACTTTGCTTCTAGCAATACGGTGAACTAGATTCTTTAATGATATCTGGATAAATTACAATAAACATACTTTATAGCTCATTACTAAGCACTCAAGAAAATAAGGGCATAGAAACATGGTGAGCCGAAACCAGAGCACTAACTAAATGGAAAAGCCAGGGCTGCCCTCCAGAAAAGTCCTGACAGGGGTGAGTGAATGGGAACCTTGAGTTTCTTGTGAAGGACTCAGGCTGAACTTGGCCTCCCACATCAAGCCAGGAAATTGAAAGGAGCTGCGCTCTGCAGCATCTACAAGGGAAACCTCAGGGAATCCTAGCACCAAGCTTCTCCATGTGCAGTTCCCTTGAGAACTGTAAATCAGTCTGCTCTCACTTGGACTGGGTGTGGGAGTGGATAACAACTGCCTGGTCAGAGAAAGCTCAAGCCAAGAAAATCAAGTAGTTCTTCCTTGTTAGAGCCTCCTGGAGCCAGCAGGAGGAAATGCAAGCATGCTAAGGAACTATGCAGAGGCTAACTTAGGTACTCTGTTGTTCTTTGATTAAGTTCAACCTGAAATAAGCCCATGAAAAACAATTAAAGAGGGAAGAAACACAGGAGGAAACAAGAAATCAAAAGTAAGAATCAGAAAATTTAGACCTCAGGGGAAATTCAAATACCGGGATGATCAAATAGAGAAGATTTATCTTTAACTCTAGTGTTTCAAAACTAAGATATGAGATCTAAATGAGGAGGAAACCTGAAATTTAGGAGAAAGATTCTCTGAATAGAGTGGGAAGGGATGACAAGGTGAGGGGACAGAGGCATCTTGACACAATGGGTGTTGTTCCCTATGTTATGGTTGATGGCAGGGTTACAGGTGTTTAGTCATTATTATTCATCCTGGTGCATACTAAGTATTACTGGGAAGTTTTTATAATATTACATGAAATATAATTTAAATATTTAAAAACCATTTATAAATGTTTGCGAATATAGATATTTGGTTTTGTTTCCTTTTAAAGCCTCCCTAAAATGATCCTTACATATTTTTAAAGCTGTGAATTAGGACACTAGAACAAAGACAGGTGTGGTGACAAGAGACAAACTTGATGGAGAAGGGAGGAGACTGCTAGGAACACTCCAGCATTGCTCTGCTATGGGGGTCTGTCCCTCAGTCCTCTGAGGTAGGAGAACCTGTCATTCATCTGCTCAGCCTTAGAAGTACACCGGCAGCCTGTTCATGCTGGGCTTCCTTTGTCCTCACAGGCTGTAACCCTGGGAAACAACCCTTTATGGGGGAATCATTTCAGAAGGAGATCTCTGTCCTCCACAAGATATCCATTTAACTCAGGAGTTCTTCTGGGGGAAACAGTAACATGGGGAATCCAAGCTGGGCATCCATGATATGGCATTAGCCCTGGATAACTAAGTATACACACGATGGTTCTTGAATGTTTAATAATGTTTCCCCCTCAATTGTATCTCTATATCCATCTAATAAATGAATAAAAAGTCTAAAAAAAAAAAAAAGAACTCAATTCCCTGCTTCAGTTCTCTCCTGGACCACACGTTTTCATTCAGGTGACACCCAACCCCAGTGCATTTTCTCACCAACAGCTACATCATCTTTATTTTCCTACAGATTCAAGCAAGTAACTATTCCCTCCTCCCACTCTGGCAGAGGATTAGAGGTTTATTCTCTGGAAGAATAAACAGAAGTTCCCTTACCATCATCACAGTTAAAAGCAGCACTATAATAATACCAACACAAGAATAATAATACTATGTAAACCAAGTGGTATAAGTCACGAGAAGTCCACAGCTGGTCACGTTGGAGTTGAACAGCACTCCAATCAAAGAAAAGGACTTAAAATCAGACTAAGTCAGGTTTTTCATATCAAAAAAAGGAAGCTAGAGAGTAAATAACTGTCCACAAATATATGCCCAATACAACTACACAAAAACAATGGTTTCAGACAAATTCTTAAGACCTTATCACCACTTGTTATGGCTTGAATATGAGGTGTGACTCCAAAGTTCCTGTGTAAATGCAGACATGTTAGGAGATGAAATGATTAGACTCTTGAGAGCTGTCACCAATTCAGTCTATCCTAATTTGAATGGACTGGTAACTATAGGTAGGTGGGGTATGACTGGAGGAGGGGGTCACTTAGGGTGTGCTCTAGAAGGCTTCATCTTCCTGTGACTCCCTCCTCTTAACCTCGGGTCTCTGGCCAGGCACAGATGGAACAGTGCTCCTCCACCACATCCTTCCACCATAATGAGCAGCCTCACCTGGGTCCAGGGTGATGGAATCAGCCATGTATGGACTCAGCCATCTATGGTCTGAGACCTCTGAAATGGTGAGCTCCAAATAAACCTTTCTTCTTTTAAGTTGTTCTTCTTAGGAATTTTGATCACAGCAACACAAAAGCTGACTAAATACCAGGAAAAACTTAATAAATTTTTAAAAGAATATATTTCATGACTATGAAAAATTGAAAATGACCTAGAAAAAAAGTTCTGAAATTTTAAAAAGGGAGCAAAGAAGTTGGTGAATGCAAGAATGAATACAAATATCATAGAAAATAACAAGGCTGATTTGTAGGCTTCAAATGGGTAAATACTACACAAAAATTACCTTGGGCTTGGAAGTATAGTGGTTGGAAATAAAATATTCCTGGGTCCTGACATTTCACAATACAGGTTAATATCGTGGTTCACTCTGGACTTTTTCTTTATGTATGCCATGGTTCTCTATTTACTTCTCCTTCTATATTTCACTTCTATCTCCATTTTCTTCCTTTTTTTCTGTTCAGTGGGTGTTGCTCTTTCACTACCTTGCTTGAAATCTCCAAGACCAAGTCATGCAATTGAAGACACAAGACAGTCTTAGATCAGCAATGATCTGTTGTCAACGCCCTGTATTTATAAACATTTTCATCTATACTGCAAGTGAACTTTCTTTACCTTTACCCAAACTTGATCCAGGTTGTAAATAGTGACTGTTGAGTATTGAGTCTCAAAGACCTCTGCTCCATCTTGGCTCTCAGGAAGCTGTGTAGCCAGGTCCTTCAGGAAGGACATTAGAAGAATTTCCTCTGATGCATATGAGAGAAGATACTGACATTTGCGGAGTCCCCAAAGAAAACAGTGAAGTCCACTGTCAAGGAGCTCCAGACTCAGGCTCAGAACTTCCTCTGGATTCCACAGTCTCCATAATTTAATAAAAACTACTAAGGGTTCTAAACAGAATCCTCTTTAGAAAGATGAATCTCCAGATATTAAATATGGCTAACAGGACGCCAAGATGAAGAGCGAGAAGCTTGTTCAAAATCCTTAAATATATTCAGATCATTAGCAAATTTTCATTGATAAAACAAGAAGAGAATGCCAAAGGGGTTATGTTTCAGAAAAGCAAACAATGAGATATTACTGAGAAATATTAGCATGAATTTAAGTCTCCCCAAAGAATTAGAAAACAAACTTCAGATAAACTAGAAAAAAAGGAATAAAAAAAATTTTTTTGAAAAGTTCCAGGCATTGCAACAGCTAAAGAAATAACAATTATAGAAATAAATTTACACAAGAAAACTAAAATTATTTTTTAAATGTCTTAGACTTTAAGTACATGTAGTTTCAGATCAAGAGGGGATAATTCCAAGATGGGGGAGAAATTATTATTAGGTTTTTAAGCTTAACATGTCAAACACTGAGCTTTTACTCAGTTTCCTTAAACCCACAAATCTGTCCCTCCCCATCTTACACATCTTTGTAAACATCCCTAACACAGCTGTAGTGGCTCAAACTTTGAACCCAGATTCATCATTTCTCTACTTTACTTCATCAGGAAGTCCTGTTGACCTCCAAACATCTCCCGTATCCCTCCTCCCCTGATCTTAGCCATTCCACTCATCAGAGTACAACAGCAGCTTCGCCACCCCTCCTTGTTCTTTTCCTAGCCCTCCAGCCAAGGATCTTTTTGAACACATGAACGATCACATTACTCCTTGGTTCACAACCCATTAATTACTTCCCATTGTTCTTAGAAATTGACCCACACTGAAAAGATCATAACAAGTTCAAAAGATCCTGCAGCTGATCAAGAGAAAATCTGACCAGGAGGGAGCCCTAGCACATAGCCGTTATTCTGCGTCTTCTGACAAGTTTTTTTTTTCACCCCAAGGGAAGGGGAAGGAATGGAAAACAGACCTTCCAGAGGCTACTGCCCCCAATCCCACCTGAAGGATGAAGAGGACAAGGAAAATTCCAGCAGGCAAGAGACCTGGGTGTCTAGGTGATATTCTCTCTAGGACAACAGGGAGTTTGAGCCAAACAGGTCCAGAAAGCAAAGGCTTGAGGTCCTTTATAGCTCGGAGGTGTATGTTATCTGTGTATGGCAGATATTATAAATGATTTTTACAGCGTATGCCAAATGGGAAGGCTTTATGTGGGAGTTAAGCTATGTGATCTCTAGGCCCTTTTAAATCCTGGCCTTGTGTAGATCTTCTAGATATTTAATGCTCACTTTTCAGTTGATTTTTTCATGTGTATGTGTGTGTGTGTGTGTGTGTGTGTGTGTGTGTGTGTTTACGTGCACACAAGTTTCATTTATTAAGAATTTTAGGCTGGGGCTGGAGCAGTTGCTCAGTGGTTACAGAGCTTGCCTGGCATGCATGAGGATGTAGGTTCACACCCCAGCACCACACATACAACAAAGTGCTGGAGCAATGAAAGCCACATGAAAAACTAAATAAAATTGATTTTATCTCACACTGTCCCTCTCTCTTAAAAAAAAAAAAAAGAATTTAAGGGAACTGGAAATGTAAGTGTGCATAAAGCAGATACAGCCTTGGCTTTCATAAATCTTATACTGCAGTTCAGTCCAGACCAGTGGGCAATGCATGAAATTGGATCCTATTATGATGAGTGCCACAATGGTCACTGCCTGCAAGGAGGACAGCAGGAGATGCTCTTCAGATACTGACATGTAGCCTGAACCCTAGTGCCACATATGCAGGTAATCAGGGATGGTACTGAGAATGGCAGACTGTCCAGAAGACTGGAGGTGAAAGAATGTGTGATATGAAAAGGTTGAAAGGAAAAATTCAAAGTAAGGATAAACAGAATCCAGGATTCAAAAGAAGCAAAGAACTGAACAGGGAACACTTGCCAAAGCATGTTTAAAAAAGGGGCTATCAGACAACTTGTTCCAACTGCACCTTGACAGCACTAGAGGAGTAAAAACAGAAGCATGCACAGTGTGATTTGCAACTAAGAATGATGACTTGGCCTATCATGTAAAACATGGGTTGAAGGGAGTCCATTCTGGAGGCAGGAAGACCTGTTGCCAAGCTACTGCAGAAACTCGAGAACAATAATGATGTCCTGAATCAGGATGAAGGTAGTAAGAGGGGCTCAGATGAGATTCCAGAGAATCCAACATAGATCAATGCAGTTCCAAGTGTATGCAGATGCTTTATGAGTTACAGCAACAGCAATACCAGCCAGTAGTGAGGAGGACATGAGCCAAGGGTAGAGAGCCCATCCCTGGTTCCAACTGAGCTGACTTTATCATGCTTCTGTCTGGAGTAGGTTGCTCCACCCCTACCCCAACATGGCCACAGAGTCATCCCCACCTCCTTTACAGCCTGGGACATTGAAATCAGGAAAGAGCTGTTATCTCACAGGAGTACTTTATATCGCCCCCATGTTATAATATAGATTTGGTTGTAAAAGGATTCTGTAACTACAGACACTCTAGTACCAGACAACTATCAGAACACAACACTGAAAATACAAAGTAGTAAGGAGCTCATTTTAGAACTACAAGGTACCTCAGAGGTGATGTAGATTAATAGTCTCTGAGTAGATGAGGACACTGATACCCAGAAACAAGATGACACTTTTCCCAGGTGTGTAAATGACAGGGCAAGGTCAACAACTTAGGTTCCTACATCTATTCTTTCCAATTATTTAATATACTACAACAGAAATCAAGAAACAACAGGTTCTCAAATCTGACTTCTGTATCAGAACCCAGATTTCTCCACGTGCTTTGTGATTTCCTGAAATCATAATGATGGAAATTTTCATCCATGGATTGTTATGAGTTTAAATTAGAAAACATGTAAAAGTGCTTAGGGAGTGACCATACATAGAACATAACAGTTACTGCATTCTCTTACCAACGTTTTAATATTTACCTTTTAATGGTATTATCTTAATTACTCTACTAGAATCTCCTCCAGAGATGGTTGAATTCTCTCACTTACCCACTACCTCTTCTTAAATTTCCAATAAGTATAAGTATAGATGCATATGTTCTGGATATACCTCTAATTCAAAATTTCCTTTTTAATGAATTTATCCCTTTTCATGATGCCCTTCCCTTTCCTGTGTCCTCTTCATGTTTAAGACTAATTTCAGTTCTGAGTTTTTTCAATAATTTCTTCCCTGAACACTTTGCTTTCCTGGATTTTCCGTCTTTTCACATCTCTAATTAATAGCTTTATAATGAATCATTATATCATGCATTGTTTACATAAGTGGTCTTATTCTCCAACTAGATTATAGACTATCATCATGGCTTATATTTTAAACACTCTCCCATCCCTTCATATACACCCCTATGCCCAGAAATCCTCTGCCTTTATATGAGCATTTTGAAGCATTTTGGTGAAAAATTCAGGTTCAGTATATTAACTAGCTGCCTAATTTTTGTTCAGTTCTTGTCTCTACTCTGATTCTCCAAGTTTTGGTCTCCTTTGTAGGATGTGAATTGAACATAAATAATAGCTTTCCAACAGTAACACCATTATCACTAGAAAGCAGGAAATTACTAAAATCAGAGCAGAAACCAATGAAATTAAGAATAAAAACAATACAAAGAAAGGATCAATGAAACCAAGAGTTGGTGTTTTGAATGCATGTGCATTATTGATAAACTTTTAGCTAAACCAACTAAAAGAGAAGAACCAAATTAACAACACTAGAGGTGAAAAAGGAAGTATCTCCACATATACTACAGAAATCCAGAGAATTATTAGAAATTATTTAGAAAATTTATCTTCCAAAAAACTAGAAAATCTTGAAGATATTGACAAATTCCTATAGACATATAAGCTACCCAAGTTGAACCATGGGGATATAATAAAACTTAAAAAAGATCTATATCAAGTAATGAAATTGAAACAGCTATCAAAAGCCTTCCAACAAAGGAAAGACCAGGACCAGATGCATTCTCAGATGAATTCTACCAGACTTTTAAGGAAAAACTAATATCAATCCTTCTCAAATTACTCCCCACAAAAAAGAAAAGGATTGAACATTGCCTAACTCATTCTGTGAAGCCACTATCACCCTGATACCAAAACCAGATAAAGACACATCAAGGAAAGAAAATTCAGGCCAATATGCTCACTCTTGCATTCTTGCATTCATAGTCTTTCTTTCTTTCTCTCTCTCTCTCTCTCGCTCTCTCTCTTCCCCCTTTACCTTCCCCATCCCCTTCTTCCTCTCTTTTTTAATACTAGGGATTTAACCCAAGTGTGCTTTACCACTGAGTCATGGCCTGAGCCTCTTTTATTTTTTGAGACAAGGTTTCACCAAATTGCTTAACCCTTGCTAAATTGTTGAGGTTGGCTTGCTATCCTCCTGCCTCAGCCTGCTGAGGTGCAGGGATTACAGGTGTGTGTTACAATACCAGGACAGGCCAATATTCTTGAGAAATACAGATGTAAAAATTCTTAAAATAATTTTGGCAAACCACATACAAAACACTTTAAAAAGTAGTGCACCATTATAAATTAGTTTTATCCCAGAGATGCAAGGTTGATTCAACACATATCAATAAATGTAATTCACTATATAAATATAGTTAAGGAAAAGAATCACATGGTTATCTCAATAGATAGATGCAGAAAAAAAAGTTTGACAAAGTCCAATACCCAGTCATACTTAAAACACTACAGAAACTAGGGATGGAATTTGCCTCAACATTATAAAGGCTATAGATAACAAACCCAAGACCAGCATGACACTGAACAAAGAAAAATGAAAGCATTTCCTTTGAAAGGAGGAACAAGGTAGGGACGCCCACTTTCACCACTCCTATTTCAACACAATCCTTGAAACTCTAGCCAGAGAAATCAGGCAAAAGACAGATTAGAAGGATACAAATAGAAAAAGAGGTCAAATCATTTGCTTGCTGAGGACATGATCTTGTATTCAAAAGACTCAAAACGTCCACCAGAAGACTTCTAGAGCTGATAAACAAATTTTGCAATGTAGTAGGATATAAGATCAACATACATAAATGACTCACCTTCTTATATTCCAATAATGATCTGCTGGAAAAGAATTTAGGAAAACTATCCCACTCATAATAGCTTAAAAAAAAAAAACCTTGGAAATTAATCTAAGGAAGTAGACAAAGGACCTGTACAATGAAAACTATAGAACACTGAAGAATGACACTGAAGACAACCTTAGAAGATGTGAAGATATCCAGTGTTCTGTGAATAGTCAGAATTATTTTTTTAAGAGAAAGGGAGAGTAAAAACGAGAGAAATCAACTTTTATTTTTTTCATGTGGCTTTCATTGTTCCAACACTTTGTTGCGTACATGATGCTGGGGTTTGAACTCAGGTCCTCACACATGCCCAGCAAGTGTCAAAACTGCTGAGCCACTGCTCCAGCCCCAGAATTAATAGTTTAAATGGTCATGTTACCAAAAGTTTTATACAGATTCAATGCAATTCCTGTCAAAATATCAATGACATTCTCCGTGAAACTAGAAAAGCAGTTCTAAAATTTATCTGGACAAATAAGAGACCCCCAAACAGCCAAAACAATCCTGAGCAAAAACAGCGACGCTGCAGGCATTATAATACTGGACCTCAACTTAAAGCTACAGTAACAAAAAGAGCATGGTACTGCACCAAAACAGACATGGAGATGAATGGAATGTAAGACAGAGACAAACCCACATAAATACAATAATCTGATACTAGACAAAAGGTGTCAAAAACATACATTGGAGAAAAAAATAACCATTTTAACAAATGGTGCTGGGGAAGCTGGGTATCTACATGCAGAAGAATGGAACTGGACCCCTCTCATCCTGCACAGAAGTCAACTCAAAGTGAATCAAAATCATAGGAATTAGACCAGAAATTCTGCAACTGCTAGAAGAAAATGTAGACCCAACACTCCAACATGTTTGCATAGGAACTACTTTCACAACAAAACAACTAAAGCAGAAGAAAAAAACAAAGATCAATAAGTGGGATGGTATCAATTTAAAAACCTTCCTCAAAGCATCAGAAACAAGAGTGTAAAGAAAGAACCTACAGAATGGGAGATCTTTCCCACCTGCTACTCAGAGAAGGCATTAATATCCAGAATATATAAAGAATACAAAAAACACCAAAAAAACAAACAACCCAAATAATAGGCAAAAGAACTAAAAAGACAATTTTTAGTTGTTCTTTAAAAGAAGAAATACAAATGACCCACAAATATATACAAAAAAAATTCAACATCTCTACCAATCAGGGAAATGCAAATAAAAACTACATTGAGATTTCATCTCACTCCAGTTAGAATGGCAATTGTCAAAGATACAAAAAAGTACTAGTGAGGATGTGGGAAAAAGGACACTCATACATTGTTTAATGGGATTACAAATTAATATAACCCCATCGGAAAGCAATATGGAGAATTCTCAAAAAACTAAAAGTGGAACCACCGTATAATCCAGATATTTCCACTCCTCAATATTTATCAAGATTTAAAATTACATACTATGCAGATACAGCCATATCAATGTTGATAGCAGCAAAATTCACAATAGCCAAGCTAGAGAACCAATCTAGCTGCCCTTCAACAGATGATTAGATAAATAAAATGTAGTTTATATACGGAAGGGACTTTTACTCAGTCATAAAAAAGAATGAAATTATGGCATTTGCTGGTGAATGAATGTAACTGGACATTATCACACTAAGTATAACAAGTCAGATCCAGAAAAATCAAAAGTCAAATATTTCCCTGATATATAGAAGCTAGTCAAAAATAAGAAAAAAAGGGAGAATCCTCCACCAAAATGTAAGAAAGATCAATAGAACAGATAAAGGGGAGTGTCAGGGAGGGAGGAGAGACAAGGTAAAAATAGAATGAATCTGACCTAACTATCCTATTTACATATATAAATATACCACGAGGAATCTCACCATTATGTACATCCACAAGACACTCATTTTAAGAAAACTTTTAATTTTTAAGTAAATACCAGAAAGATCAACATAATAAAGGAAACAGTAGAAGGGAGGGGGAGGCAAAGGAGAAGTTCTGGGAACTGAATTAGAACAAATTATATTCCATACTTTCAAAACATATCAAAATTAATCCTAATGTTATGTGTAACTAAAAGGAATCAATACAAATGATAATGGTTGTCCTAGTATAATAGAAAACGTTTCAATTTACTACTTTTCGTTTGGGTCAAGCCATCTCTACAGTGTTAATTATTTCTCTGATCTTCTGAACTGCACTGAGGAATCACCTGCATGAGAAGATAGTTCTGGTGAACTGGAATCACATGGAGAGGGAGCTCAGCTTTGGATGCTGCTGCTAAATAACTCACACCAATAATGGGTGCACAGGTCTCCTGGAATTGGGTTTTTTCCTCTGTATGCCCTGTAAGTCCAGCTAAGGCATCTGAATTTATCTTTCTACTTATGAGAGTCCTTCAGATCCAGGGTGGCTGCCCTGAATCCCAGCCAATTCTCAGGGTGCATTACCCCAGGTAGGGTACAGAACATTCTGGAAGTCCAAAACCAGAGCAGTGGCATCAGCTTCAGGATAGGCCTTGAGGGCACCGAAGAACCTGGAAGGGGTGTGTGCACGTCAGAGCACAGGCAGAGATGTCACAGGGCCACAGAGAAGGCAGCAGCTCTAATTCTTAAGGAACTATTATTATTATGATGGCTGTCTCATTTCCCTACAATATGAGAACAGTTTTGTTTAGGTATTTATCATTTCTCCTGTTTCCAAATCAAATTTAGAGTGATTAATAATTAAAGAGAAAGAATAAAATCTCTATCCCCAAGGCGCCAACTTGCTAGCCTCCCTTCCAGATACTAAGTGTCACCTTCAGGGCCATCAAGACAGAGAGGGAGAATTAGCTGGTTTTATTAAAACTCCAGTATGAGAGGCCAACAGATTAGAAGACCATGAACACTGGAACATGGCCTGTTATTCACAGATCCAAAGAGGAGGGAGCTCAGCGCACTGCAGAGGCCCCTGGGGAAGCACCAGGGTTGGTCAGGAGACAGAGGGGGAGGGCAAACGTGACCAAGAGCCTTTCCTGTGGTTTTCACAGGAGAATGGGTGAGGGGGGTGAGCAGGCGGAGTGGGTTTAGGATTGGCTGTTGGCACAATTTCCATGTGCTCTGGAACCCAGGTCCCCTGGCACCTGGCCTTGGGATGGACAGGGCAGGAGGGTGACAGTCCAGAGTAGGAGGGCACCTAAGTGCAGTTGTTCCTTGAGGTCAGGTTTTCTCTTGCTTCCACTAGATGGCGTCCATGGCAGGACACTGAGCTCAGGAAAAACATGTGAAGTGGTGGCAGCACACAACAGATTAGCCTTGGCAGAGTGTGTGTGACAGAGAGGGTGACTATGAAGATGTGGATATAGAATTTAATATAATCAAATGTTCCAAGGTTCTCACAAACTAAATATGCTCTTCCTGTATAATCCAGCAATCACACTCCTTGGTATTTACTCGAATGATGTGAAAATTTATGTTCACACACAAAACTGTACATGGATGTTTATAACAGTTTTATTCATAACTGTCCAAGCTTGGCAGCGACTCAGATGTTCTTCAGTAAGCGAGTGGATAAATTAACTGTGATACTTCATACAGTGAAAGTGCATTGCATTCAGTACTAAAAAGAAAAAAGCTGAAGAGCCATTAAAAGACATGGAGAAGTGACATCAGGAAGCGGCTCACTATGGATCCCTAGAAGGCTTCCCTCCAGAAAAAAACAAAGCTAAACTAAAAACATAAAACAACAGCCATTCCACTGGAATGTTTGAGGCAGAGTACCATAGTACATGGGGATCAAACAGAGATGTCACCCAGCACAGAGACCCACAAATGGCCTTATAAAGAAGGGAACCAAGCACACAGCACCTGTAACCCTGTCTGTCCAAGTCAAATCAACCCTAAACCAAGAGGAACTTTGCGTGACAGGGAGAGGAGAATTAAGAGACACTTGACAGTAACTACTAATGCAACCAGTTTTGTGCTGGAGAAGTCTGTAGGCTTTGCAAGCCCTGAACTTTGCAATTCAGGAAGCTGTCAAGGAATCCACGTTGCTGAGTAGCCCAAGAGAAAGAGCCCAGTCCCCATTGTTCCCTCCCCTACCCAGGCTCATGCTGCAAAATACCATCTAGAGATTCCACATATGCAGTGTTCTGCGAGCCAGCCAGGCAACTGCCCTTCACAGATTGGTCAACTCAGCCCTGTGAACCAGCTGGGAGGCCCCTCCAACCCACCTGCGATCCTATGAAACCAATAAATAGACATAAGGCATACTCTTAGCAGAATCAAGCATAGAAAACATCTCTCAAAAGGAGACATATAGATGGCTATCCAGTATATGAAAAAATACTCATATCACTAATTATCAAGGAAATGCATATCTAAATCACATGAGCTATCACCTCACCCAGAAACAATGGCTGTTATCCAAATGACTAAAGATAATGTGCTCGTGAGGGTGTAGAGAAAGTGGAACTCTTGCACACAGCTGGTGGGAAGATAAATTAATACAACCATTATGACAACCAGTACTAAGGCAACTCAAAAAATTAAAAATACATCTACCATATTATCCAGCAACCCCAATGCCAAGTATATTTCCAAAGTAAATAAAATCAGTATGTCAAGGAGATGTCTGCACTCCCTGGTGCATTGCAGCACTGTTCAGGATAGTCAGGATATGGAAACAACTATCCATCAGTTGGTTAGTAGATATAGAAAAATATAGTACATATATTCATAGGAATACCATTCATCCCCAAAATATTATTTTAATATGCACACTTCAGATGTTCACCTCATTATTTTTGACAAGATAGATGAAAGTGAGAATGATTACATTAAGTGAAGAAACTCAGACACAGAAAAAAGTGGTGAATGACCTCACTCCTATGTGGAATGTTAAAACATATATATATGATCAATGGATCCACCATACAACCCAGCTATTCCTTTCCTGGGTATTATCACAGAAGAGCTAGAAATAGAACATTATAGTGCCACAACAAAAATCAAAGTTCATAGTAGCTCAATGTACAATAGCTAAATTATAAAACCAATCCAGATGCCCTAAATGGATGAATGGATCCAAAAGCTCTGGTGTATAAATACTATGGAGTTCTGCTCAACTACTAGAAACAACAATATTATGACCTTTGAAGGTAAAGGATGACAAAAGAAGTCATGTTGAGTGAAATTAGCCAAACTCAGAGACTCAAGGTCAAATATTTTCCTTCATTTGTGGAGGCTAGAGCAAAACCCAGGCTTGGGTGAAAAGTAGTCAGGTTCTTATACTGGACTCAACAAAGTTGAAGCAACACTTAATCTAGGAGAATCATAGATACGTAATGGGGAGAGGGGCAGGGAAAAAGCAGTGGGCAGAAGGGAGAAGGAGGGAGGCTAGAGAGAGGTCTAGGGAGACAATCAACAATGTGGCTTACACTTTACCCCCTCTCCCCAGAAGTCAAATACTTATGTGATCATTTAATTCTAGAAAATTCACAATCATATATATCATATGTGTAGGGGAGGAGGGAGAGAGAGATACAGCCCCCCCCCCCAACTCCTGGGTGTATATCCAAAGGAAAGAAAATCTGTATCATAGATATCCCTGCCTTCCTGTTTATTATACCACTATTGAGGGCAGTCAAGACATGGAATCAATATGGATTGTCACGGAACAAAGAAAGTGTAGTCTATTTACACAATGACATTATTTAGCTATAAAAAATTAAGTCCAGTAATTTGTGGCAACATGGATGGAATTGGAGGACATAATATTACATAATATAAGCAAAGAACAGAATATTTCACATTATCACTCACAAAGAAGCTAAAAAAGTTGATGTTCTCAAAGTAGAGAATAGAGTAATGATCACTGGAGGATAGAAGGGTGGGGTAGAGAAGGAAAGAAGGAGGTTGAATAATGGGTGTCAAAATAAAATTATGTGGGCTGAATAAGTTCTGATGGTCTACAGCACAGTAGGGTGATTATATTTCACAACAATTTGAGTTGTATTACATAAAGAATTAGAAAAGAGGAATTTGAAACTCCCCAACTCAAAGAAGTGAAAAAAATGTGTAAGGAGAGGAAAATGTTCATTACAATGATTTGATCATTTTATGTTATATACATGTATCAAACCATTACACTGCACCCTATAAACATGAATGATTATGATGGGTCAAATTAAAAAAAGACATGGACAAAGGTTAAATGCACATTACTCAGTGAAAAATATAATATGGTAAGGCTACATGCTCTATGTAAAACATGACATTCTGGAAATGGTAAAACTATGGAGACATTAAGTCAGTGGTTACCACAGGTTAGGGGGAAGGAAGAAGTCCAAGCAGATGAAGTGTAGAAGATTCCTTTTTTCTTTTAAGAGAAAGGGACAATGAGACAAAGAAAGAGAATTAATTGTATTTAGTTTTTCATGTGGCTTTCATTGCTCTGACACTTTGTTGTGTACATGGTGCCAGGGTTTGAACCTGTGTCCATGCACATGCAAGGCAAGCACGTAACCGTTGAGCCACTGCTCCAGCCCTTAGATTCTTATGGGAGTGAAATTACTCTATGATTTTATGATGTTGTATCATTATATGTTGAGCAAAACTCATAGAATGTACAGCATTGGGAGCTAACCAGAGAGTAACTGAATTCTGATGTTAATTTTGTGCTAATGCAGATTCATCACTGTGATGGAGGAGATTGATAATGGAGAAGGTTGTATATAGAAGAGTGGAAGGAATTCATTCTTCATTTAAAAGGGTATTATTCAATCTCTCTCTCTCTATATATATAGATATATATGTGTGTGTGTGTGTGTGTGTGTGTGTGTGTGTGTGTATTTTCTGTTATAATGTTTGCTATTAGTTGCTAGTGTCCTGGTGTCATGGTTTGATAGGATACATGGAATAATAACTGCTTTTTTATATTTGCTGAGATTTTCTTTATAAACTAGCATACGATCTATTTTTGGAGAAGGATTCATGTGTTGTTGAGAAGATG
>PVKS010041218.1:0-16145 GCA_004027875.1 Aplodontia rufa
CCACATTCGCCCTGCATCCCAGGTCTACCCAGACAGAGTCCCTGCTTCAGACTACCCCAGGGAGCTCAGGTCAGAGGCACCAGACAGCCCAAGGCTCAGCCAGTCCACAACAAAGGAACAAGCAGGGACTCCACCCCCAGCCCCTCCCCTGCCCCCTCCTGCACCCCCACTACCTCCCCCTGCACCTCCTCTTCCTCCAGCTGCTTCTCCTTTGCCCTCTGCTGAGCAGGCAGCCCCTCCACCTGTCAGGTTTACCAAAAGCCCCAAATCCAGCTCACCTGCTCTCAAACCCAAGCCTACACCCCCCATCCAGGAGGACACCCCCTCTTCAGGACCTGTGGACTGGCGGGATCCCAGCCAGATGGAAAAGCTGCGGAGTGAGTTGGCAGCCTATCTCTGTGGCTCCAGGAGAGAGGACCGATCCTTGAATCACAGGTCAGGCCCCATGGTGGCCTCTCAGGACAAAGAGAGCAAGGAGGGCCCCAGTCAGCTAGAGGAGGCAGCCTCCACGAGCCTGCCAGAGAAGATCCCCCCAGGTGTTCCTGAGAAGAGTCCCTGTAGCAGCAGTCTGCCCCTGCCCCCAGTGGATTACATCCCCCAAGAGGTGCCAACCTCCAGTGTTCAGCAAATTCGGAATGAGCTTGAGGCCCGGCTATCAGCAGCAGCACAGAAGGAGGCCAAGCCCAGCATTGCATCTCTACCACCTAAACCTCGGCTAGAAGGGGGAAGAATCTTTGAAAATGGGACTGACAATGGCAAACTCTCCAGGCCTGTGCCCAGGGATCCTCCAGCTCTATCTACCCCTCTTCCAACCACATCACCCAAGGCCACACCTGGGTCAACCACACCACCCAAGGCCACACCTGGGTCAGCTACACCACCCAATGCCACACCTGGGCCAGCCACACCACCCAAGGCCACACCTGGGCCAGGCATACCATCTACAGCCACAGCTCTGCCCATCTCATCATCCCATCTGATGGCAAAGAAGGACCTCATTTCTGATAAGCAGCAGAAGCCAGAATCTCCGAAAGATACAGTATCCTCCCAGCCAGGGACCGCAGAGGCCACTAGGCTGCCCACACAGGGAGCCCTCCCTTCTCCAGACCTCCCACCAAAGACATCCCCTAGCCCAGAAGAGGTGCCATTTCTTTATAAGCCCCATCACAGCCAAAACAGCCCCAGCCGAGAGGTTGCTGTGGTGATGCCTACCCTGGCCAGAGGAGAGGCTGCAGGGTCAGCCAGGCCTGCCGAGGTGAAGGAGCCCCCGGTTCTGCCAGTCAGCACCCCCACCCCAGCCCACTCTGCCGACCAACTCCTCAGACACCCAGTGACAGGGGAGGTGGTGGAGCAGGGCACCCCTATGGCCCTGCTCTTGGCAGCCAGGCAGAGAGCACTGAAGGCGAGACTTGGAGGCACAGCCCTAGGGCGGTCCCTGCCAGGTAGTCTCCGTGGCCACAGGGGCGTCCCTGAAGCTAGCTCTGACAGCATCTTCTACAGCGACGGCCGGCCCAACTCCTTCACTGTGGTCCCCAAGTCACCGAAGCAGGCTGAAAAGGACTCCCAGCCGACCTCTACAGCACGGCCCTCCGCACCCAGTCCGTGGAAGCCCCAGCGGGGAAGAGACCCAGGGGGCACAGAGCCAATCCACCGACCTAAGTGGACAAAAGCGGAGCTCCCAGCCTTTGTGGCCAGGGAAAGACCTCCCTTGAACCTCCTGCGGCTCAAGTCCTCCTCCTCTCCACCCTCTCCTTCCTACAAGAGAGAAGGGGAAGAGGAGGAGGGGGAGGACGAAGAGGAGGAGGAGTTCAGCTTTGAGGTCATCCCACCGCCGCCAGAGTTCAGCAATGACCCCGAGCCCCCGGTCCCGCCCCTCCAATATGTGGGCCGCCGGGGGTCCCCACCCCGCAACAGCTTTTCAGACTTGGTGCAGCCCCTGGACGCGCCGACTCCCGGCTTCTCGCGCTTTTCGGGTGCGCGCTACCCCGGGGCCGGAGGCCGTTCGCTCAACAAGAAGCGCCTGTACGTCGGGGAGCCCCACCGCAACCCCGCGCTGCCCCGCGGTGCCCCCGGCTGCAGCCTGAGCTCCCCCAACTGCTTCGGACCGCAGCCTGGAGGCCCCGACATGCGGCGCGTCAACTCGGCGGGCCGCGCAACCCTCGGGGGCCTGCAGGCGCGGAGGCTGTCCCTGGAGGGGGCCGCCCGGGGCGCCGCGGAGGCCAAGTACAAAGCGCCCGGCGGCGGAGGCGCCGCCGACTACGGCTACGTCCCTGCTACCGGCAGGTGAGCGGGGGCTCGGCTAACGGAGGGAACCCGGGGTGGGAAGCCGGGGGAGGACCATGGAGGCGCTGCGGTCGGACCGTGGAGCTGCTGGCCCGGCACCTCGGATCAGCTCTGCCTTGCTGAGAAAGGCAAGAGGCCTCCCGGCCTGGAGGGGACGCTTCCTTACCTGCTCCCTTATTGCCCTTATTCTCTCCAAGGGCCCCCCCTTCCCTCTCCCACTCCCAGGGCCTCAGGTCAGATGTCGGATGGGGGAGATCCGAGTGGTCCTTGCGGGGAGGGAATTCCCAGTAACGCGATGTATCCAGACCCGGTAGGAGCGGAGGCTAATTAGGCATGTTTTCTGGCCACCAGGAAAAGGCGAGTCCTGTGTCTGGTGGACTGGAATTAAGCCCTGCCCTGAGCCACATCTTTTCCTCTTTGCCAAGGGGAGGTGGGCAGAGTATTCGCCAGCTGGCTGCAGATTTGAACCTCACTGCCCTCTTGCTCTCCCCCAGGTCTCCCCGTTATGGAAGCCCCATCAACACATTCACCGTGAGGCCTGGGACCCGTCATCCCATCTCCTATGCCTACTCAGGAGCCCACCGGAAAGCTGCATCCTGAACTGGGGGGTTCTCTCAGCTCTTCTTCAAGGGATTGGATCTGGGCACTTGTTTCTGTTGGGGGAGGGTGGGAGGGACACAGCAGGTGTTAGCCTGATTCAGACTTGGTGGAATCTTTGCTTCCTGAATACAGGCAGCTGATGAGTGAGAAGCAGTGTCCTGGGGAAGGTTGAGCTTGCTTCTGTTTTCCCAGAGGACCTGAGCTGCCCGACTGTTTGTGAATAGGGGGTGGGAAGGGCAAAGTGGGAAGAGAGGAGAAACCGTTCAGGGCCTTGGCCCTGAGTTTCCGTTATCAGATAGCATCTGCTTTAGCAGACTTACTTAAAGCAGTTCTACAAGCATGGCCTACACAGGAGGTTCCAGAAGCAAGGGATGGGTGCTTACTGAGTTGAAAGCCATGGAGTGCCTCATAAAGGGCTGAGGTCCAGCCCTATCTGGGTGGGTGCAGAGCACTATCTGTAGATCTCTTTAGCCTCTACCTGTTGCCACCAAGATATGACACCTGGGATTCCTAGCTGCTCTGAGACAAACCAAAACTGCATGTACAACATGTGGAGAAGGTACTAGATTAGAAGCCCTTTGCATTGGCCAAGGCCACAGACAGGTTCTCTGTGCTTAGCTACAGGGAGGCCACACAGAGAAGAGACTTGTCAGTTTGGGATGGGAGACAGGATCAGGACTTGTTTCTTCTTCTCCTCCTCCTTCTTCTTCTTCTTCTTCTTCTCCTTCTCCTTCTCCTTCTTCTTCTTTTAAATTCAGACCCAAGCAGTCTTTGGGGGATCAGGCCCAAGGAACCAAAGCTTGACACCAGAGATCCTACATGGCCTGGTCTCATGGGATTTGGAGGGGTCATTATTCCTAACCCCCAATACTATAAATCACCAATATTACTGAGGCTTTAAAATATAGCCAAGATGCTGGAAGGCCTTGGAGAGTGTGAAACAGCAGAGATGAGGATGGAGACCCAAGAGAAGTTTACTACTGATGGAGAAATGTATTTTGGCAAAGCAAGACTGGTAGGACTGGATCAGTTCAAAGCATGTGAAAGGATCAGTAGGGTAAACATTTGTCTTTTGCCTGGGCAGTCCAAGTTTATGCCTGATTCCCAGTGAATTAGACCTCTCTTGTGCTTTTTTTAAATGTCCTGGTTAGGATGCCATGTGGTTGACAAAATCATAAACCCCTTTCCTGTCACTTTCCTGTCTTCAGGTCAAGGTCAGCTGAATTCCTGGAATCTGGCCAAGGCCACCCTGCTTGAGTAAGAAGGAGGGCACAGGAGTGGAATGGCCTACTTTGGAGCAGCAGGCCAACAGGAAGCAGCTCCCTTTGGGAGCAAGATGTTGGACCTTTATGATTGTGGTCACTAGCTGAGGTACTGGGTTGCAGGAACAGCAATGAGCCACTTCAAGGAAAGAAAGTGCAAGGATAGGTGGGCATCCAGGAGGCTAAGATCAGGCACTCTGATGGGGCAAGGTCTGTTTACCTGTGTTCAATCAGCAAACCCCACCCCAAAGCCAGCACTGGCTCTATAAATATGTATGTATTTCCTCTGTGCTGTGTTTCAAAAAGAGTTCATTCACTAATTTATCTGCTGTGTTAAGGCTTGAGGAGTGGGGTGTGGACTCCCAGCTGTGGACGGCTCTGGGGTGGGTGGAGAAGGGCTTGGTCTCAGTTGGCTTGGAAAATAAACAGGCCAGTTTGGATTGGCCTCCAGCTCTGTGGCTCTGGATTGATGACTTAGTCACTGGGGTGGGAGGCTGGGAGAACGGAGCCGGGAAATGTGGGGCACTGGGTACCATTTGAACTGATCAGCTATTCTTCCAGGCCCAGATTTCTCTTTGGACCCTCAGGCTTTCTTATTCTCCAGAACCCTCAAGGGGAAAGAGCAGAGATGAAGCTTAGTGATAACAAAGTACTTGCTTAAGCTAGTCTCTGACTTCTTCCTCAGGCATGCTAGCAATACCTATCCCATAAAGCTGTTGTGAAGATTACAGGCCGCATGCATCCATTGAACAAGTATTTGAGTAACTGTGAGATGCCTGGCACTATGCTTAGCATGGATATACAGCCATCCGCACGCTGACGTGGTTCGTAGGCAAGGATGCAATCTAGTGGGGGAGAAAGAACACACAGAAACATCCAAAATTGTAATAGGGAGCAGGGAGGAAAGGAATGGGGCATTGAGAGAGTAACTGGAACACAGGAAAGAAGAGTGAGCTGACTCCAACAGGATGGGGACGGAAGGCCTCCTGAAGTGCTCACATGGACACTGACACGGGCAAAGCATCCAGCCGGTCCTGGCACTCAGTTGTTTGACACATGACATCTTTGGGTGATGACTGCCTGTGAGAGTCAGCTTTCCCTCACTGTAACAAATACCTGAGAGGATCAACTTATAAAGAGAAAAGGTTTATTTCAGTGCATGGTTTTAGATGTCCATGATTGATTGGCCCCACTGCCTTGGGCCTATAGTGGCACGTCAGGACAGGAGCACAGAGCAGAACTAAACCACTTGCTTCATGGCCAGGAAGAGAAGGAGAGGAAGAAGGGGCTGGAGTTCCACTGACCCCTTCAGGGGCCCACCTCCAGTGACCTGAAGACCTCCCACTAGCTCTCTTAAAGTTTTTATTACCTCTAGTAGGGGCACCCTGGGAACCAAGCCTTTACCACATGGGCCAGGCCTTTGGGGAACATTCCAGAGCCAAACTCTAGCCATCTTCCTGCCAGTTGCATCTACTCTCACCCATTTATCCTCCCCAGCTGTACTACCCTCTAAACTTTTTATCTTATCAGAGCAGGGAAAAGCCACTCCAGTGCCAAAAAAGTTTGGGCAAGGGTGGAGCAAATGTTCCTGGGTCAAGCGGGCCACACCTTAGTTTCTGAAGCCTCCTCATTGCTCCCTGGGCGTGGCCCCAACCCCAGTGGCCAGAAACCCACCTCTTGTGAAGCCCATGCTGGCCCAAAGCAGCATCCAGGGGCAGATTCCAAGCCTAGGGCCTAGCCTCCCAAAAAAGGTTGAGCTCGACTTTTCTGAGAGCCATGCCTAGGAGAGAGGCTTCCCTCACTGTAGGGGCACCTCAGGCTCCTTCTGTGCAAAGCTGTAGGGTAAAAGTGACTTTGGAGCTGGAGGGGTGAGGGACAGGCCAGCTCTGCTGAGCTGTTAGGGAGACCTGCCCTGACCTGCTCCTCCCACCTGCCTACCCCCAGCGGCAGTGGCCCCTTTCATCTCCAAAGCTCAAAGGAAATGCTGGCGTCCTGTCATTAGGGGTGGAACAGAGTGCCCTCTGACACCAAGCAGACAGCCTGCACCCAGGAAGCCAATGTTGAGACCTGCTTGGGCTGCTGCCTCCTGACAGGAAGGGGACGGCGGTGCTCTTCTGCAGGCTGGGCAGGGGCCCACGCAGTGCCCTCTGTATGCTCCCTCCTTTACTTGGCTACTCCTGTACTCCTCTGCCTCATTCCCAGGGCCCTCCAGGCACAGAAGAGCCACTCCTCATGCCCTCCTCTCCTGGAGAGTTGTTCTGAGTTTCTACAGAACAGTTTGCTCTCATCCTCTCCTGCCTTCCACGTTGGTTCCCTGTCTCTACCCTGGCATCTCAGATCCTATCCTCAGTCCTCACACCTTCCTTTTCTCTAGCTGCTTCAGAAGACCGTCACCCCATGTCTTACCTCACCAGGGGCCAAATTTCTGGCTTTTTTTCTTTTTTTTTATGAGAGAGAGAGAAAGAGGATCAATTTTATTTATTTTCCATCTGGCCTTTGTTTTTCATGTTTAATTTTTTTTTTTAAGAGAGGGACAGTAAAAGAGAAAGAATCATTTTTACTTTAGTTTTTCATGTGGCTTTCGTTGCTCAAATACTTCATTGTGTACGTGATGCTGGGGTTTTGAACCCAGATCCTCATGCATGCCAGGCAAACGCTCGAACTGCGGAGCCACCACTGCAGCCCCCATATTTCTACCTTTGGAAGTGCTTCCTGGAGGTGTCTACAAGGAAGCCCAGCCATCCACCCAAATCCAGCTTCTCTAAAAGGAATTACTCTTCCCTTCCTTCCTTTGCACAGCTGTGAGATCAGAGTAGCCTTGATGGCCCATTATCCTCGAATACTTATTCTGCCTCACTACTTGGGCCCTCTCTGCTTCCTCAAGGCCAATTCCCTCTCAAGGCACTGCTCAGATCAGGAACCCCACAGACAGTCCTCCCCAGCCCTGCCCTGCTCAGAGACACTGCCCCCTGCCCACACACACCTCTGCCCCACTTTCTCATCTTTAGGCTTCCTGGAAGGCATCCCTCACCTGATGGGCCACATCAGCTCCTATTAAAGGATCCCCCAGCCTAGCCCTGGCCCCCCTAACACTTCCCCCAGAAGCTTGTAAGCTGCACACCTCTTCACAACAGTCCCAGAATCTAATGCAACCCCTGGCACAAGCAGGTACTCATATATGTTTGTTGGATGAACACATTTATACTTGATCAAATATTGTCAAACACTATTGGAGCTCCTCAAGGGCAAAGGCCATGTCTCCCACAGACTTGTGAACACCATACTCTTTTTATTTATTTATGTTTACAATATTGGAAAGATTTTATTTATTTTATTTAACAGATAACTTTTGTATTAATATAAAGAAACAACAATAACATATATACTAATTTAAAATATTTTCACTAAGTGCCAAGTAGAACAGTTTCCCATCTTTTCACCAAAAACATCTATATCATTGAAAGACTTCCCCAAACTTAGTTTTTTTAGGTTTTTAATCAAGAAACCGAAAGCTGGGGCTGGAGCGGTGGCTCAGTGGTTACAGTGCTTGCTTGCCATGTGAGAGGATGCGGGTTCAAACCTCAGCATCACGTACCCAACCAAGTGTCAGAGCAATGAAAACCCATAAAAAAAAACTAGATTGGGGCTAGAGCGGTGGCTCAGCGGTTTTGGCACTTGCCTGGCAAGCACAAGGACCCGGGTTCAAACCCCAGCACCACGTACACAACTAAGTGTTGGAGCAATTAAGGCCATGTGAAAAACTAAATAAAGTTGTTTCTCTCTTTCTCTGTCTCTCTCACTGTCCCTCTCTCTTTAGGAAAAAAAAAACTAGATAAAATTAATTCTCTTACTCTCTCTCATTGTCCCTCTCTCTTTAAAAAAGAAAAAAGAAAGAAAGAGAAATCAAAAGTTGCCAATCAGAGCTTCTAACTAGCATGAGATGCCTAGGTTAAACTCTTATAATATGAATAAAAATAACTTGTTTTTGTTTAAAAATAACTTTTAAAATCTTTAACCTACACATTCTAACTCGGGACCTGCTGGTAATCACAGGTACACATGCCAAATGTCACCCACACAGCACACAGATGAATGAGTGATAAGTATCAGGTACAAAGTGATTACAAAGTATATAAAATATACGGTCCTAGGCTAGAGCAGTGGCTAAGAAGTAGAGTGCCGGCTTGGCATGAATGAGGACCCAGGTTCAAATCCCAGCACTACATACACAGCTAAGTATTGGAAAAACTAAAACCAGATGAAAAACTAAATAAAAATTATTCCCCCCTTCAAAATAAAATAAACAGTCTTGTGTATTAAGGGGAATGATGCCTAATTCCCACAGTGCAACAAGGGGCACAGAACCAAGCAAGGTCAGTGGAAGGTATAAAACGTCCTGGGATGAAGTGGGAAGGGAATTTGGACCAGGTGGCATCCAGGCCAGACCAGGAACACCAGTAGATGTCATGAACATGGGGAGAATATTCAAGGCTGGAAAGAGCACAGTGAACCAAGACACTGCCACAGACCCACTGACTATTCAGAAGACAGAGAACTGTTTGTATTGGGTGAAGGTATGTAATCCAATAAGAGATGCCTGAAACGGAGGAAGGAAAACCTCCACCAAGAGGGCAAAATACCTTCCCCAAAGGAAGTGAAGTAGCTGAGGATCACTGCAGGTCACCCTCTACCCCGAACTACCTCAGTCCCTTGGAATCAAATCGATGAGCAAGAATCCTCCTTCATGTAAACTGTCTCTTCTCCAAAAAGCAAAACAAAAACACAAGCAAACAAAACAAGACTCATGAGATAAAGACACAGTGAGTAAGCTCTGACCCCCTGTACTTGGCTCGGTCCCAGCTGTCATGCTAGTGAGACAGGGTCTGCTGATTCATTCCCGCAAAGCACTTAGCAGATTGTGTCCTAATATATCTATCCCTTCTCAAAACAGTAACACCACACAAAACATAAATTTGCTCAAATCAAAGGCAAAATCTACTGTAGGGCTGGAGCGGTGGCTCAGCGGTGGGAGCACTTGCCTATATGCACACGGACCTGGGTTCAAGCCCCAGCACCACATACACAACTAAGTGTTGGAGAAACAAAAGCCAGATGAATACATAAAGTTGATTCTTTCTCTCTCACTCTTTCCCTCTCTTTAAAAACAAAACAACAACAACAAAAAGATCTGTAATATTACTACACTAACCTGGCATATTTTAACTCTTTTCTGGCCCATTTACAAAACACCTGCGCTTTGTAATGCTCGGGAAGCATTACAAATGTTGCATTTGGGAGCTGGAGCAGTGGCTCAGCAGTTGGATCTCCTGCCTGGCATGCGTGAGGACCCAGGTTCAAATCCCAGCACCATATACACAAGTAAGTGACTGTGAGACAAAGGCCAGATGGAAAAATAAAATTGATTCTCTCATCCCTCTCTCTCTCTCTTTTTTGCATTAGATTCCTCTTCTTGAAGTGGTTCAAAGTCTAGAAATAGCAGTTTGGTGGTTTTTTTTTTTAAGAGAAGGACAGTGAAAAAGAATCAATTTTATTAGTTTTTCATGTGGCTTTTGTTGCTCCAATACTTCGTTGTGTACATGGTGCTGGAGTTCAAACCCACATCCTCATAAACACCAGGCAAGCACTGTAACCGCTGAGCCACTGCTCCAGCCCCTTGAAACAGCAAATTTACATGTTTCTATACTACTATGGATGAGTAGTTAATGAGTAGCTATTAAAACCAAACTCCTTCTCCCTTGATTCTCAAACTATTATAATTTTTTTTCCTTTAGATCATAACAAACTAACAACTGGAAACAAAGAGTTAGTCATATAAAAATGAAAAAATAATTAAAAACAAGAAAGAAACTGTCATCAAACTAATAGTCTAAACTTTGGTATGGACAAATAAAACTCACTTTATTTACCAACATTTTATAAAGAATTTAAGTAATTAACAGCTCACAGAAATAAGTGGAAACAAAACTAACACCAATTCATTCTCCAGCAAATACTTCTAAAGTGCCATGTCTGGGGCTGGAGTGGTGGCTCAGCGGTAGAGCACTTGCTGGGCATGTGTGAGGACCTGGGTTCAAATCCCAGCTCCACATACACAAAACAAAAAACAGATTAAAAAATAATTGGCTCCTCTCTCTCTCTCTCTCTCTCTTTAAAAAAGATAAAATAAAATGGCATATCCACCCAGAGAGATGTTTGGCAAAATCGTCCGCAGGGGGCTACCCAGCAGCCAGACCCCTCTCGGGTGTGTGGCAGACACCTGCTGGAGGCAGCCAGGGAGCTTTGTGGGCCTTTTGAGTGGCAGGTTGATGTCCTCCAGCACCTGCTGCCCAGGCCCCAGCTTTGTCAAGTGCTTCTGCACCAGAGCATCTTTCCACTGCAACTCATTCCTTAGTTCTGAGAAGTCCCCTTCTCTTTGTTAACTTGCTTTCATGCGTGGACAGACAACTGCACTCTTTTTTTGTAGGAAAACACATTCCGTCTTGCAATATCCAAAAGCTCCTAGATAAGTGTATCTGCAATATCAATTTGAATTCCTTCCTGATCAGTTCTATTGATGCAATCCTGACTCACAAGACAAGCAGAGCAAGCCTCGAACAACAACTCCAACTTGTTCCCCAAGCTGCTGCCTGAGAGTCCCCAGCAGGGGTGGCAGGGCCCTGGCATCTGCCTGGGAACATCCTGCCCAGCAGAGCCACCATATCTGGACTCTGACCCTATTGTTTTTAGATGTGTGTAATCTCATCTAATGCTGAGGTTCTTAGGCGGCACAAAGGTACAGTTTTAGGGACAGGTCTCCATGGTTTCATCAAAAAGGATTGTGTCAGGGCCCCTGCCAGGTGGGGACATGAGGAGCTAGAAAGTGATGGTACCTGTGAGGAGTTTCCGGTTCTAAAGCAGAGCTGGCATGGTGGTTGGAGCACTTGCCTGGCATGTGCAAGGACTAGTTCAAACGCCAGCACCACATACACAACTGAGTGTTGGAGAAACAAAGGCCAGATGAAAAAATAAATAAACTTGATTCTCTTTGAAAAACAAAAATAAGGGCTGGTGCATGGAGATCTCAGGCAGCGCTCAGGACAGGACGAAGTTTGTGCACCCTGGAGTGAGCAGCCACCCGGACTGCCAGCGACCTAAGCCTGAAGATGCACACTCTGTTTACTTCCTTTTTGATGTCCCTTAGTCTTTAGTAATGTGATCAGTGCCCTGGTCTAGGGTGGCCAAGACAATTCCTATAAGGCCACAGGGACCCAAAGTCAAATTCCTGTCGAATGTGGGCTACAGAACTGAGAAGAAATTTCACCTTTGGAGGCTAGGGCAGCAGAAGCCAGCCACACTCGACCTGTTCTCTGTCCTGCCTCACCTAGAGGGCCCTCTTTCAAGAGGAAAGCCTTACATTTTAGGTCTGCTTTTCATTAAAGAGCTCACTCCCTGCACAGGGCTCTGGGGATTAGGTAGGGATCTAAGCTCAGTGGGAGACTAGATAGACTTGTTATTTTGAATCCCTTCCAGGAGTGCTGCTGTCAGAAGTGACGCACTGGCCTCTCATTCTTGAAAACTGAGTTTCTTCCATCTTGTCTTCCTCCAACTGAGCTTTCTGACCCCCTTTCCCTTTCTCCCCTGCAGAGGACCATCTCCTGCTACTTCTTTTCATTGTTGCCGTATTTTCCAAGCCACTCAGGAGAATTCACTGCCTCCACCCCACATTCTCTCAGATTCCTCATCTGTCATCTTCCTGCCTTTTGGCTCACAACTTTCCAGCATCTGTTCCACGTTTCTAAGAGCAACACAAAATTTCATGATTTGATTAAATAGTGCTAGGGGTGCTATGTAGAACAAGTCAAGGAACCACCGTGCAAGAGGTTCACAGTCCAGGGCAGGAGACACACACACAGATAACTGGACTGTGGAGCAGGAGAACATAAAATTCTCCCACCCAGGAGAGCCCTGTGGCCAAACAACGCAGGTGACCACATGGGGTCAGGCACTAGGCAGAGGAAGGAGGACTGACACCTGTAGGCTCACTTTTTAAAGAGTGTGCTATAGTCTCAAGGTGCCAGTTATTTCTGACAGGAACACACACTCTGCTGTTTTGCTGGCCTCTCCTGGTCATCCGAATTTGCCCCTGCCACTCATTTTAACCTGAGTTCCCCAGGCTGAGGAGAGGAGCATGAGAAGCGAACCCCACAGTGTTTTGGGCCTAGTGTTCAGCAATGTTGTCCTAGCTGGCGCCCTCTGTGTGGGCACCCCAGCATATGCATGGAGCTGGTTTTAACTAGCAGATGGCCCCTGCTCACAGGTGGCTGATCTTCAGCCTGATGAATAGGGTTCAAGTTCAGATTTACAGTGGAGGCTGAGATGGCTTCTAGGATCCAGGCTTGGACTAAGTGTTGTCCAGCACTGGAAGCACTAATGTGGAGGAGGCAATGTCCACCGAAGTTCTGTCTGACAAAGTCCAGACTTGGGGATGGGCTAGGCAAAGCCAGCCCTGGAGATTGCCAAAACCATCCCTTCTAGAAATTGGCTGTGTTTTAGTAATCATATGTATTATGAATTTACTTGAACTGGAAACTTTCTGATTATTATAAGAATTGCATTACTCAAACTACTCTTGCGGATTGTTGAGAAGGATACTTGTTATACACATATAGAAATCATGAAAAACAAAGCTATACTGACCTTAAAACAAAATTGGATATAAAAAGCAAAATAATTAGAACTAAGGAACAAAAAAATAGTATACATAAAACATCCACAGAAAGACATGTTTACCTTTCCTGTTGCAGAGGATGAGCTTTAGCTCCTCAGCAGTAAACAAGACATGTTTGTTTTTCTGTCTTAGTGGAGGATGAGTGTTAACTTCTTAGCAGCAAATAAGACATGTTTACCCTTTCTGTCTCTGTAGAGGTTAGGCTTTTACTTCTTAGCCCATAAATTAGGATGCACAGATATTCTATAGGATTAACATTTGTAGGATTTAAGATAGCTATAGAGCATGTAGTAAGGTTACAATAACAAAATAGTTTTAGGTTAGTAGTTAATAGGATATAAGAGTTATAATAGCCTATATCAGTCTAGTTAATTAAGAAACTTTTCATTTATGCTCAGAAAGGGCTGCTAGACTAATGTAGTGCAGTGACCTTTAAGCGCCTCTCTTATCTAGTGAAGTAATGGTCTGCAGAAACCTCTGGAGGAATTTAGGGAGACAGAATTTGGGGCAGTGTTTGGACTCTGTCCCTTGTAAAAGCAGGTTTGAAAAAATATGGTCAATGTGGAGGGGAAGTCGAGGACAGAAATTGTACTAATTGCTGATGGTTTAAGTAACTTTATGTCTGATGCTCTAAATCAGTTAAACCAAATAGTTACATATGGCCTATGTGGCAGGAGGATGAGGACATAAATTGTACTAATAGGTGATGCTTTAAGTTTACTGGGAAACTGAAAAAATGATTGTACAATGAAGCTGATAATGAATGCCTTGTTTGTACATCTGTATAAAAGTGTTCAACAATAAAGAATAGACGGCATTTTGCTCAAGCAGGGAACTGTGTCTGTTTGCAATTTGTCCTGGAGGTTCCAGCCGTTCCTCCGTATCATCCGACTCCACTTTTCCTTTGGGGACCCGAGTTCAGCTGGGGCTGGCCCCCAGCACTAATGGACTTGTCAAAACACAGGTCCCTGGCACACTTTCCAAGCTCCTGATTCAGGAGGGATGGGATAGGGCCAGCAAATTCACATTTCTAGCAAATTCCCAGGTGAAGCAGCCAGTCCTGAAGGTACTGGGACTGTCCTTTGAGTACTGTCCCTGTGCAGTTGTCACACTGGATGACTCCACAACCCTCTGGGCAGGAAGTAATACCCCTGGCTTACCAGTGAGAACCCGGAAGTCTCGCCAAGTGATCTCGCCAAGGTCACACAGCTGGGGTGGGGTGGGGGGAGCTAGACTGCACCTGCTGCCCTGCCCTCTGCCTCCAAGGCTGGAGTGGGTGGCAACACCACTCCAAATTCTTGTTTCAAAGAGGGCAGAAAGAAGAAAGAGCCAGGCTTGGGATAAGATGGGAGGCATCACAGGGTCACTATATGTGGGAGTAGCTCCTAGGGTGTCTACAGTATTTTAGAGACATTTTCACTTCTTTTTAAATGTGGCCTCATCCTAATGGCCCTGAGCACTCATGCAGTGGATGCTCTGTTGTCCCTGGGAGGTCCCGTTGTCCCTGGGAGGCCCTTCCCTTCTCAGGACTGAAGCTCTAACTCCCCCAGGGACTTGGCTGCTGGATATCAGCCAAGTCCCTGCTGGGGGCGCTGCCTTCCAATACAGAGCCACCTTGAAGGCTCATGCCCCATTATGGGGCAGCCCATATTCCCTGACTAGTCATTCCCTCAACTCAGGACAACTCTGAGGGGTCATCACTTGCACCTCCATTGCAAGCCCAAGCTGTCTAGGTTGCCCCCCACCCTGAACCTTTCCCTTCCCACACAGGTGTGCATCCCAATAAACTTTCTGCACACAAACCTCCGTCTCCCGGGAAGCCTGTCTTTCAACAGCCTGTTGGGTGCCAGGCACTGTTCTAAGCACTTTGCACATCACATACTACTTCATTGTTCCTCCCCTCAACCCCAGGAGGCAGGTATTTTTGTTCAGGAAAAGCAGTGTAATTTGCCTAAGGTCACAGAGCTATAAAGCAAGCTGGGATTCTTATGCAAATAGACGGTAGGGCATTGAAGTGCTACAACACTGTCTTCCAGAACATTCCTGTGGTCTAGCCTTGAGGAAATTAAACAAGGGAAACAATAAAAATAAGTTTTGATTTGGGAAAATTCTCTGCTGCCCTCCCTACTGAACATGCAGCCCCAGCGTTTTATTTCAGTTAGGTGGTTCTTATCTGGGGGTGATCTTGCTCCCCAGAAAACATTTGGCAATGTCTGGCGACATTTTCTGATTGGCACATCTAGGAGAGTCTTAAGAGCATTTAGCAATATAGCAGGGGGCTCCCTAAAAGGTGTAATGGGGGTCCCTAAAAAGTAACAAGAAATTCCCACCCTTGTGGGAGACTCTCTTCCCCTGAGAAATTTTACATTTTGAGTTTCTCTTAATTAAGTCAAGGATCAGGGACCAGACAAATGTAAAGAAATCCTTATTTGCTTGTTTGCATTTATTGCCTATGCTCAGAGATCTGACAGAGCACAGAGATTTACAGCAGCACATATAGAGACTTTTTAACATTTTTTTTAAAGAAAGAAAGAGAGGGAGAGATAGAATCAATTTTTTTATTGAGTTTTTCACATGACTTTCGTTGCTCAAACACTTAGTTATGTATGTGGGTGCTGGGGTTTGAACCCATGTACTCGGGCATGCTGGGCAAGTGCCGTAACTGCCGAGCCACTGCTCCAGCCTGCATACAGAGACTTTTTAACATTTTTTTCTCCCTCTCTTATTCCTATCAAAGCTGTTTGTGTTCTTTGCAAATAATCATTGTTTTTGGAATTTCTTTGTGTAATCAAATGTAACCCCCTATAGAGTATAAATTGCTAATGCTCCAGTTCCACAGTGTCCAGGAGATAGCAGGGTTCTGCTCCCTGGACCACGCTGCAGCATTTACTAAACCTGCTTCTGAAAACCTTTCTGGTGTCTGAGCCTCAGTTATCCCATTTCAGTAGCTTAGAGGCCAAGGCTATTACTAAATGTCCTACAATGCACAGGACAGCCTCCCAATGACAAATCCAGTTCCAAATGTCAATGACCTTGCAATCCAGCTTGAAGCCTGGTCTCCTAGTTAGCTGGTTTACCTCAAGGAGTCCCAGTGTGATGGCGACCTAAGAGTAGATTTTTGGTGAAGGCAGTCAGAGATAATTGAGCCTGGGGGTGGAGAGAGGGCCTGGAGGGCAAACCTTCTATTTCACAATCCTTGAAGAATACATCTTACTGGTTCCCGAAAGATGATGCAACTTCTGGCTCATACCAGTGGCGAGCTCTGAAGATGC
>PVKS010041219.1:0-16170 GCA_004027875.1 Aplodontia rufa
TCTCCACTCATCTGTGGAGGTGGGGTCTAGACCCTGGACAATGAGAAAGTTGGTCTAGTAACATGAGTTAAATCCAGATAAGATGTAATGCTTTACAATCTAATACTTTTTTTAGAGTTATAATGGGAAGGGGAAGGGAGGGATAAGGGAGGGTAATTGGGGGGCACTCCTGGGGATAATTGCAATATCCAGAATATATGCATATTTTATACACATTTTATATTATTTTGTTAAAATCTTGTAAAGTTGCTCACAATAAAAAATTTAAAAAAACCAAAAAACAAAATACTTAATGTTTTAATCAAGTGGAAAAAATGCCTTTGGGAAATAATTGCACATACCTAATAGCACCAGTTTCTTCTGCATCCCACTCTCTTTACTAGGTTGTCAGGATTTCTTTTTAAAGTGTTAAATATCTTTTAATCAAGGTGTTCGTGCAAGCAACACTATATTTATAGCATAAGTTCTGGAAGTATTTTGACTTGATTTGACAAAGATTTCATCAAGAATGCTTTGGATGATAAGTAACCAAAACCAAACAAGTAAACAAGAAAACATTTTGAATTAAACAAAAAAAGCACTATTATTCATATAACTGGCTTTTTTATTTTATTAAAGAGAGAAGGACAGTGAGAGAGTGAGACAGACAGACAGAGAGAATCAATTTTTATTGAGTTTTTCACATGGCTTTCGTTGCTGTGACACTTAGTTGTATAAGTGGGTGCTGGGATTTGAACCCATGTAGTTGCACATGCCGGGTAAGCACTATAACCACCAAACCACTGCTCCAGACCCTGTAACTGGCTTTGTAGAGAAAAGGGCAGACTGAAATGAAGCAGCACAAAGACACCAGTTTCATACTTTGTTTCTCGTCTTGGTTTTGTCCATGACCAGCTACCTCTGTAGTCTCAAAATTGCTGCCCATAGCAATTGATAAAATATATTTTTTTTGTTTATTGCAACAAAAACTCTCCCCACTCATAGAAAAAAATTCTTTATTTTTACTCTAGGACCAATTTGGGTCCTGTGCCCCCTTTTTTGTCCATATGTGTAATAAGACTGTGCAAGTTTATACTTTGAGGAGCTAAGTGATTTTTTCAGTGTTATAAAAGCAACAAACAACAGAAAAGGTAAAATAAGTCAGAGCCAATAAGAAAAAATTCATTTATACATCAGACTCAGCATGTGGGCATTGTCTATGTTTACTGAAATAGTAATTTTTAAGAAGACATTTGAGGGGTTGTTGAGGGGTTGGAGAGGTGGCTAAGTGCAACTCTTGCTTGGCATATGTGAGAACCCAGGTTCGAACTCCAGCACCACACTCACAACTAAGTGTTGGAGAATAAAAGGCCAGATGGAAAACTAAATAAAATTGATTCTTTATCCCTCTCTCTCTCTCTTTCCCTCTTTCCGTCTTAAAAAAAAAAAGACAATTGACCTTTTATCCCAGTATTCTGATTTATGACTTGCAAACTTATATTACAACAAAGTAAACTTGCATGAAAAAGTTTGAGAAGATTCTGAGTGATTTTTATTTTGTCAAGTCATGTAATTAATATCTTGTATTGGTGTAATTCAGTTATAAATACTAGACTTTGAAATAATAGTCTATTGGATTATTGAAATCGTGTTTAATTTCTTGCCACCAGGAGTTCAGTTTCTGCCTCAGAGTCCTCCTGCTGCTTAAAAACATATACAAAAACCATAAATGAAAGATGAATCTTCAACATCTTGTTCAATATAAATAGTGTTTTTAGAAAATCCATTCAAAGCTATAATCTGACATAATTTTCAATATTTAAACTCTCAGTAACAGTGATAATATTTGCTTACCTTGAGTAATGTTATACGGATTCATTAATCTTCTAAAATGTTTTGATAGGTTAAAATGAATGGCCCTCTACTGTCTCAAAGTCTCTACTAGTTTCAGTTACATTTTAAATAAATTTCAGATGGCCATTTGTGTTGCCTCAAAGATATTTTTCTCATTGCTGATGCTTCTTAACTTTTTGATCTTCTCTGCTAGCTTCTGTTTTCACCACTTTAATTAATACCATTGAATACTGTGTAGTAAAATGCCAACTATTCAATTCCTTGTGGTGAAACACTGAATTCCTTTCAAATTACCCAACTTAGCATTATTATCTGTAAGCATGGTTTCATCTAAATAAACTCTTACAGCAAGCTTTCTAGTCTAATTTTATAGTCATCTGATAACTAGTGGTGTACACTTCCTGGTTACTGTCCAGTTTAGATATATCCTTGACAGCTGGGCAAGGTGGTGCATGCCTGTAATCCCAGCAGCTCAGGAGGCTGAGGCAGGAAGACCTCAAGTTCAAGACCAGCCTCAGCAACTTAGTGAGGGTTTAAGCAACTTAATACGACTCTGTCTCAAAATAAAAACTAAAAACATAACTAAAAAAGGACTGGTGATGTAGCTCAGTGATAAAGCACCTATGAGTTCAATTCCCAGCACAGGGTGGGGAGAAGAGGGACAAAGAAAGAAGGAAACAACCTTGACAAGAGAAATCCCTTGATATCTTTTTCTAAGAGACTTGTCTCCTCCCTTATAATTGACTTGAATGAAGAGCTAACTGATACTGGCAGGGCTGATACACAGAAATCCTGCTTGGTTTCTTCAATTGACAAATGGGGACACTAACATTTCCTTACTGTTCCTTGCCCAAGCATCTGGGGTTCTTATTTAACTAACTTTTCTCAACCAGACATGCAGCCCACTGACATAAATTCGAATCGAAGTGCTTATCCTTTCAAAGGAACAAATGTCAAGATAGCTTCTATAGAATATACAATGGTTTTGGTTTATTTTACTTTGAAAATATTCAAGTAGAACATTTCAATTTAGAGACATCTTAGAAGCTAGAATTTTGAAACTTCAAAGGAACAGCAATTGTATTAGTGAATGCTAGTTAATATCAAGATTTTGTCAAGCAAACCTGTAGTATAACATTCTCTTACTTTATATTAATAAGCTTTATAGGGTAACCTTTATCATTTAGAACTGGATTTGGTTGCATCTAAAAGAAACTTAAAATAATTTTTTTTATTTTTTTATTTTTTATTTTTAAGGAGAGAGGGACAGTAAGAGAGAAGGAGAGAAGCAATTTTTATTTAATTTTTCATATGACTCTCTTTCCTCTGACACTTTGTTGTGTATGTGGTACTGGGGTTTGAACTTGAGTACTCGCACATGCGAGGCAAGCGCTGTAACTGCCGAGCCACCGCTCCAGCCCAAAATAACTTATTTTAAAAGCCAGAGTAGAAGTTTATTTTTCTACTCATGTAAAACTAGTCAAGAGGTAGAAAGCCTAGATTTGGAAAGGCAGTCTCATGGTTGCAAAACACCTAGGCTCCCTCTCTTAACTGCTTTGCCAGCCTTTGTTCATGGCTTTATAGGCTGCTGGAGTTCCATTCATCATGTCCCAATTCCAGGGATTCTAATGGAAGGAGGGGAAAAGAACACAAGTTCCCATTGCCACGCTAAATCAACTTCCTTCAGTAGCCTTCCTGAAAGTCCTTGTAACACAAAACTATCTTTGGCTAGCATGCATGGTCATACCTAATTGCACAAAGGGCTGGAGAATGGATTCTTCTATCTAGGTAGTACTGTCTAGAATAAAATCAAGATTTTATTATTATAAGAAAGAGAAGACATTTGTGGAAGGTAGAATACAAGCGGAAACAGTATGATAGGTGGCTAAACTCACAATTAGCTCAAAATGTATGAATTTTTACATGATCATGGGGAACCTTGCCTGGAATGCTGGGGGATGTAGGGAGGGGGGCGAGGATGGGGAAAGGGAATAGGAAGAATATTAAGGAGACTGCAGGGAGGTAGTATGGGGGAATCTAATCGGAGGGGAACCTCCGACTTCCATGAGAAGTCCAATTAACTTGGGGTTTAAATAGGGGGAAACATGGAACCATGGGGAAACCGTGGAATGGCACCAGCCTCGGCTTGTTCTGTCATTATACATTTGTTCTTGATTGTTTGATGATGAATCCCTACTAATTGTAAGACCATGTTTAATGAATAAAATAAAATGAAAGAAAGAAAGAGAGGAGTTGGTTGAAGTGGTTCACCCTTGTCATTCCAGTTACTGAGAAGCCTGAGGCAGGAGGATTGCAAATTTGAGGTTCATCTGGACAACTGAGTTAGACCATGTCTCAAAATAAAATAAAAAGGGCTGTGGATATAGCTCAGTGGTCAAATGGAAAATGAATTCAATTACCAGTACCAAAAAAAAAGGAGGAGAAGGGGAAGGGGAAGAAGAAGAGGAAGAAGAGAAGATAATGAAAATTCACATTCTATATCATATTTATTGTATGGTTTTCTGGGAAATGTCATGCAACCTTTAAAAATAGTGAATGAGAGCTCTGTCAACTGACTTTGGGCAGATGTGCATGGGCATTTCTACAAGGATTGTTAAGTGAGAGAAGCAAAATGTACAGAAGAGATCAAATATGATTCCATTTTTGCATAAGAGTTTAGATGCGGGTGAGCAGGTGTATGCAAGTGACGTGAGTAAGTAATGTGGAAGCACTGCAGAAAGGGTACATAGTAGTTTGCTAACTTGTGTCACCTTCCTAAGCAGAGAGGGAATGAACATCTTTTTACTGTTCCACTTATCAGAGGCTTTCTTTTGTAATTTGGAAAATTAAAATCATTAAAATGTGATAGCCTCAAGATCCAACTTTAATAACAGCTTCTGACAGATTGAAATTTCACAGTGAGGCAGTCCATGGTGGAGTCTGTCCTAGGAAACCTCAGTGAAGAACTTCATGTCTCGATGCAAAATGGTTTACCTAACTTGTCTTACAATACATATTTATTTAGCTAAATTATTTATTTAGAATGCATGTTAACTAGGTGACTTAGGAAGAATGCAATATTTTTTTCTGAGCTAATGAATGCAAACAAATATTTATAAATATTTAAATATGAGTATCAGGCAGAATAATAGATATTTTAGATCAAGTCTCTAATGTTTATGGAATTGAACAAACCATACTTACATTTATGAAATGAAACAAAATAGCCATTAAGAATTGTACAAAATGTTTATCTTTTTAATTCCATTTAAGGCATCAGTCTTTCATGAAAAAGTCCTATTTGCGGATTAGTCACACCTTTCAAAAACAAATCATTCTCATGCCAATTTGCCTTCATCAAAATTTCATGAAGAAAAATATCTTTGGAATCGTATATAACATCACATTATATTTGATCCAGTCATAATAAAGAACATGAAAAATATGAAAAAATAAAGAAAATAAATGAATCCTCTACCAACCTCAGCTGAATGTGAATGTGTGTTTAGCATGGAAAATGTCCAGTACAGTGACCTGAGGGAAAAGCTATCAGCTAGCAACGCTAAGACATGACTATTCCTGCACTCTAAGGTAAAAAGATTTAATGATTATTGAAGTTTTTAATAATGATATTATAATAATTTTTTAAAACTTTGATTTAAACTTATATCCAATTTATTCAATAATTTCAATATTTGACTTCTGACTTGGTTGTGGCCGAATATTGATTTGCCATTACTAGGTCATTTGGCATCTGCACAAAAGTGTATTAAGTGGATCACTTAATAAAAATATCATACTGGATAAACAGTGGTGCTTTACTGCAAAAGGTTATGAGAATACTAATGAGCATAATAATGACCTGGGAAAGATATTTTTAATAAATGTCACTTCCTTTCCAAATACTCTATGCACTGCCCTTTAGTTACCTAGTAGATGGAAACTCTCAACTTAATAAGGAAGGGAAAAGAATTGATTCTGAGGTTACTAAAGTCTATAGTACGATAAGACATTTTGAGAGAAAGCACATTCACATAACATTTATTAGTATATTGTGATATTTGTACTATTTTATTTTTTATTATTAGGTATTGTTAACATTACTGTGAAGCATTTATAAGCTAAACTTTATCATAGGTATGTATGCATAGATAAAAACATAGTTATGTAAGGTTCAGGACTACCCATGGTTTCAGGTCTCCATGTGGGTCTTGGAATGTACCCTTCCAGATGAAAGTAGACTATTGTAGTACCCTTCTCCCTCATTACTTGTTCTGAATCAAGAATGCTTTTTTGTTTTTTGTTTTGTTTGGTTTGGCACCAGGGGTTGAACCCAGAGACACTTTAACCACTGATAACCACTGAACCACATCCCCAGCTCTTTTATTTTTCATTTTTTATTTTGAGACAGGGTCTCACTAAGTTGCTTAGGGCCCACTAAATTGCTGAGGCTGACTTTTAACTTGTGATCTTCCTGCCTCAGCTTCCCAAACCACTGGGATTATAGGTATGTGCCACTGTGCCTGGCTGGAATGGGCATTTTAAACATGCACAATAAGAGCTTTTTCTGCAATTCCTGGGATCATTTTTTTTTTAAAGAGAGGGACAGTGAGAGAGAGAAAGAGAGAATAAATTTTATTTAGTTTTTTCATGTGGCTTTCCTTGCTCCAACACTTAGTTGTGTACTTGGTGCTGGGGTTTGAGCCTGTGTCCTCATGCATGCCAGGCAAGCGCTGTAACCACTGAATCACCCACTCTAGCCCGCTAGGATCATGTTTTAAGAAAACTTTATTTTCGTAGAAATAGAAAACTTTATTTTAAACTTGAAAATCAGCACTATAGACTGGCTTCACGTTTTCATAATATGGGTAGTTGTTCAAATTGGCACAGTCATAAATGCAAAGCTTGAAAAAATTGTGCTGTAGTTTAGTAAATTTAAACAACAAACTGGAATATGGCTCAAATCGCTAGTGATGTTCCAAAATTTTTTTTCATGCTGAAAAGTAGCTAAGGAGCTGGTAGATAAATTTGCGACACTATCTTTTAAAACTTTTAACTGTTTTTGTCAGGCTGGTGGGTATCATTTCTCTGTGGTGGGAGTATAGTCGGGGTGAGGAGTTGGCATACAGGGATAGAGGATTCTAATTCGAAAATAATGGGCAACTATACTCAAGGATCATGAATTGAACCCTACAGTGATTTTTTTCATGGTTTCCAGTTCCTAAATTTATTTTCAGTTAAATGAAAGCAGTCATCTAAGTGATGGGCTAGGACTCAGGTCAGGACTAACTTTACAGAAGATCTTAGTTTCAATTTCATAAACCTATATATTGAAATAAAATCCAAAGCCACACAATACATTTCAATCACATTGTAAATCATTTTTCTGTGATGGTTTTTTTCAATCTTTAGCCAAAACTAGATCCGGGACAGATTCCAGGCCAGGACAAAAATGAAAAATTCCATACTCCCTTTTCTTTGATTATTTTGCCTTGAAGTGGATACTCGGCAGTTAGCCACTGCAGAACTTGAAACTTTCTGATTCACTCTGTTCATTAATCAAATTGACCAAGTAATTTATAAACCTTCAATCAATTCTGTATCTTCCTGTAATTAGCCCAGTATGTATTTCTCCCTGTCAGAAACTATGGACATAAATATGGTTCTTAAAATGGAAGTAGTTCCTTGAGGCAGTACATGCCTGTAATCCTGTTGACCTTGGGGAATGAAGTGGGAGGACTGCAAGTTCAAAGCCAGCCTAGGAATTTAGAGAGACCTTGCCTCAAAATACAAAATAAAAAAGGGCCGGGATGTAGCTCAATGGTAGAGCACCCCTATGTTCAGTCTCTACCAAGAAAAACAAAAACCAGAACCACACCTGTAACCCGTTTGAGCAGAAGCTGAATCCTGCTGTCTTAGGGAGTCACCCAGCACAAGACCACTTAGGCCAGGTTACAGCAAGCACTCAAGTTCAGAAACCCTGACACTTGGAAAAGAGAGCTCTTACGGTTCTTCCAGCAAGGGATGGTGACGCACACCTGTAAACCCGGTGACTTGGGATTCTGAGGCAGGATTACAAATTTGAGGTCAGTCTCAGCAATTCAGCAAGGCCTTCAGAGCAACTTAGATCCCTTTTCAAAATGAAAACAATAATTTTCAAAAGGGGATATGCTTGTTGCTCAGTGGTTAAGCAGCCCTGGGTTCAATCCCCAGTACCCACCCCTGCCCCTTTAAGTTATTCCAGAACACTTCCTTTGACTGATTTAAAATGGTCTTACGGGCAGGGGAGATGCAAAATAGGGGGTCCCTTTGAGCTCCTAAAAGTTAGGCAGTTCAGTGTAGGCAGAGCAATGTGGGTTGATAAGGAGATCAAAGACATCCCCCAATGCTAATGAGGGTCAGACACTCCCTGCTGCTAAGCAAGGAACCACAATCTTTCTTGGCGCCTAAGGCATGGATCAAAGAGCCTAAGGCATGGATCAAAGAGCCTAAGGCATGGATCAAAGACTGGACGAGAATTCCCTGCACCTGTGTGCTAGGTACAGGGGCAGGGAAGCAGTGACTAATCCAGGAGAGGATATCATATTAAAAAGGGCAAACCTCACTGCCTCATTGGCTCTGTCCCCTTCCCCCACTGTGGGGGAAGTCTGCTCTGTTCCCTGTGCTTTACTTTCTATAATAAAACTTGTCTACTACGCTTGCCTCGGTGTCCCTCGGCTTCATTCTTCGACTCTGAGAGGACACAAACCCGAGATTCACATCTCTGGCATCACCTTTACTTTGACATATGGCTCCTGAGTGATATTAATTTTTTTTAAGAAAGTTAATTTTGTTTTTTTATCATTTCATATGGTTTCAGTTTTTCCACATTTAGTTGTGTTTGTGGGGCTGGGGTTCAAACCCAGTTCCTGGCACATGCCAGGCAGGTGCTGCAATCACTGAACCACTTCTCCAGCCCAAGTAGGATTAATTTCCATGAAGTATAGTAAGAAAATGTGACTTCAAGCTGGCAACTTAGGGTCCCCTCATCAAGGAACTACATCTCCTTAATAACTGTGCTTTTTTGTTTTCAGTAAAAACCTCCAATATCGGCTTTTTGTTGTTGTGGTGGTGGTGATAGTCCGATGGAACCCAAGGGCCCTCTACCACTGAGCTACATCTCCAGTTCTTTCATATTTTGTAATGTTCCAAGTTGCATATGGCCTAGCTAAATTTCTGAGGCTGGCCTCAAACTCACCATCCTCCTGCCTCAGCCTCCCAGGTAGCTGGGATTACAGGCGTGGGCCAAGGGGCCCTGCCGATGTAAACTTCTTTCCTTCTTTCAATTGGGAGTTTAAACAGGAAGGGCAATAATACAGAGTAAATTACTTAGGGCACTTTCTGGAATATATTTAGGGTCAATGCTATCACTTATTATTTTTTGTATTGACAGTGTTTTAGAAGCTTGGTACGTGCAAGGTAATAAGATAAAAGAAGCACCCACATTTTTTTTTAACCAGCGTGAAATCACGGTGAGCATCCCGCGGAAACACTCACTCTAGGGGTTTTCCCCGTGCACGCACAAGCCCCGCCCTCGAGAGCCCGCCCCGTAAAGCGACGGCGCTTGGCTCGGAGTGTGCGCTAGTCTGAGAGTGACGTAAAGCAGGCGACCCGTCGGGGAAGCCGGGCGATTGCTTCCGGGGCCATAGAGACTTCATTTCCGGAAGTAGCGGCTTCTCGGAGCCTGGGCGTGTGTAAGGCGTGTGCTGCGACTTTCTGGTCTGGTGGCCTCTGTCGGAATGAGCCAGGCATGAAGATTACCAGACAGAAACACGCGAAGAAGCACCTTGGCTTCTTTCGGAACAATTTCGGGGTCCGTGAGCCGTACCAGATCCTGCTGGACGGCACATTCTGTCAGGCGGCGCTGCGGGGCCGCATCCAGCTGCGGGAGCAGCTGCCCCGCTACCTTATGGGGGAGACGCAGCTGTGCACCACCAGGTGGGCCCGGTGGGGCCGGGGAGGAGGCGCAGGGGTCGGGGTGGGGGGGTCGGGTAGAGGTGGCCTTAGAGCCCTGGCTTCCTTTGCTAGCACGAGCGGGGTGAAAGCCCCGCCCACGACGCGCGAAAGCCCCGCCCACGACGCGCGAAAGCCCCGCCCACGAGGAGGAGCAGTGCCTTGGGGAAGGAAGGTCGGGGAAGAAGTCACAGCACGGAATAAGGTTAAATGGAAATGAAACTAGGAAGCTTGTAAATTGACGTTAGATTATGAAGAATTTAAGAAATTCAGTATGTTTTTCCCCATAGTAAAATGCGTAAGCCGAAAAAGTTTAAAGAACTCATTGCGACAGCTCTTGAGTAACCGTTGAGCGTGTGTACCCTCCGTCCAGTTCTTTACGCGTGCGCACAAACATGGCTTTTACTGTGTATGCAGTATTGTCTGCTTTATTCACTGAACGTTATTCCGTGAACCATTTTCCATTCTCAGAGTTTCTCAAGCAGTGCCGCAGCTGGGCTGCAGATATCCTCAGAGTCTTTAGAACAAGGTCTTCAGTAGTTTGGGCCTTTGGATTGTTTCCTTTTGGCTACAAGCAGTTTGCTCATTTATTCCTGTGTACCATAGAAATATTAACCATTTTTTAAAAAACATTTTGGTGCTGGGGATTGAACCCAGAAGTGCTTAACCCCCTGAGCAACATCCCCAGCCCTTTTTGCTTTTCTCTAAGAAAAGCCTGTCTCTAAGACAGGGTCTTGCTGAGCTGCTTAGAGCCTAAGTTGCTGAAGCTGGCCTTCAATTTGTAGTCCTCCTGCCTCAGCCTACCAGGTTGTTACGATAATAGACATGCACCACCATGCCAGGCTAGAAATATTACTATTTTAGTAGCATAGTTCCATTAAATAAAAAAGGTTGGAAAGTTCTGCATGAATTTATGTTTTAGAGCATTTTTTTCAAGTGCATGCCCTGAGTTCAGACCCTAGTACCTCAAAAAATTTTCAAAAATAAAAATTAAAAGGGGAACGGTAGACTTATAATTCTGAAAATCTTAAGATGCAGGGAATAAAATGCAATTTGTGTGTCTTGTTTGGATCCTGGTTTTAAAAACACTTTTTAACTTCTGGAAATTTAACTTTTTTAACTTCTGGAAATTTTCAGACAGCACACAAAAGTAGAATAATGTAATGAAACTATCTCCTAGCTTTTGCAGTTATCAACATTTCCAATCTGTTGCCTCCTTCCTCCCCCTTTACTGATAGGTTATTTTAGAGCTTATTATTCTGTCAATTGTTTGGTTTATATTATGAATAAAGAAGTGTTTTTAAGGGGCTGGAGCGGTGGCTTGGGAGTTGCTGTACTTGCCTGGCATGAGCCAAGGACCTGAGTTCAAACCCCAGCACCATATATACTCAACGAAGACTCAGAGCAATGAAGGCTACATGAAAAACTAAATTTAAAAAATTGTTTTTTAAGAAAAGTTTTTAAAACCAGGATCCAAACAAGACACACAAATTGCATTTTATTCTATGCATCTTAAGATTTTCAGAATTATAAGTCTACCGTTCCCCTTTTATTTAATTTCTATTTTTGAAAATTTTTTGAGGTACTGGGGACTGAATTCAGGGCATGCACTTGCTCGGCACACATTCTACCTTTGAGCTATATCCCTAGACCTTCTTATTTTTCTCACTAAATTGCCCAGTCCATCCTGAACTTTACAATCTTCCTGCCTCAGTCTCCCGATCAGTCTCCCGAGTTGCTGGGATAACAAGGCATGCGCCACCATTCATGGCTCCCCTCTTTTTAAATCTGCCATTTATTTATTTATTTTAAGAAATAAGGTCATTTATTTTCAGTACAATGTATTTCTTCACCACTAGAGTTAGATCTGGAAGTTTTATTCAAATTTAGGTTTGAAGAGATTTGAAGTTTTTGATAAAGTAGAGCAGCAGAATGTTGTCAGACTTGGGTTTTGCAAAAGCCGGCAAACCTTGTGGTTGCCCATTCAAGAAATAGTGGGAACTTGAGCCAGGTACAGGGGTGTATGCCTGTAATCCCAGTGACTTCAGAGGATGAGGAGGGAGGATAGCAAACTCAGGCCAGCCCCAGCAACTTAGCAATACCCTGTCATCCGCCCTGAAAAAAAAGGTCGGAAAAAAGAAATAGTGGGAGCTTGAACCTGGGAGATGAAAGGCAGTTCATCTAGAAACCTAAAGTTTCTGTAAGGAGACTGCTGAGATGGATGGGACTGACCACCGAGGGGTGGGGGTAGAGATAGGGATGTGAAAGAAAGGGCTAGTTATGATTTCTGATTTCTATCTAGGGTGTCTGAAAAAATAATGTTTTCAAAGGATACCGAGTCTTCGAGGAGAAATTTGGAGTGAGGAAAGTGGTTCAGTTTTAGGTATGGTGAACTTAAAGAACTATGGCAGGACATCCACAGGAAATATTAAGTAAATTGCCAGCAAACAGGTCAAAACTGATTACTGAAAAAATTCGATCTTATTTCTTAAAAACAAAATGAAACTGATGGGATTATAGAGGGGAAAAGGCTAGGAAGAATCTGGCAAAGACTGGGTAGACATGAAGAAATCTTTGGCTCTTTGATTCTGAATTTTTGTTGTTGGTGAGTGGGAAGAAGTGTCTGAGGAGCTTTATTAAAATACTCATGCAGTTGGCTCTTCATATCCTTGAGGACTACATCTGTGGATTCAATCAACCACAAATAGAAAATATTTGGTGGGAAAATTGCATCCATAGTAAACATGTAGAGACTCTTTTCTATTATTGACTAAAAAATGTAGTATAACATTTACGTTGTGTTAGGTATTAGAAGTAGATTACATGCAAAAACTGCCATTTGATATAAGAGACTTGAATATTCCCACATTTTGGTATTGGTGGGGTTCCTGGAATCAGTCCCCCAGGATATGGAGGATGATTGCACTTGGTTCTGCTATAAGAGGTAGAGAGGCCTGGAACTGTGGCTCGGTAATTACCGTGTTTGCTTGGCATGTGTGAGGATGTGGGTTTGAACCCTAGCACCATGTACACAACGAAGTGTCAGAGCAACGAAAGCCACACAAAAAACTAAATAAAATTGATTCTCTTAATGTCCCTCTCTTTAAAAAAAAAAATGCAGATTTTGGGATAAGAGAGGAGCTAGAAATTAAACATAAAATTGAAATTGCTGTGTTATTCCAATTTGGGTAGTTTATCCATGAGACTTTGAGAAACATTGACTTATGAAAATGCACAGTGAGCAGAGGTTGTGATTTTAAACATTCTGATGACTTGAGAATTTTACTTTCCTGAATTGCGAATACACACATTTGGAAGTATACGAATTTGCACTTGAAGTAGGAACCTGTTACACTGGCTAGGTCACAGGATCTGTTGTCAAAATAGTTCTTTTTATGTCTTATTTCATCCACTTAGTTGTTAGAATTTGGATATGTTATTTGAAATCTCTTAGAATTGTGTCTAAAATAAGAATAATTAAAGTAAGCTACCTAACTTGATGGGTTATTTTAAGATGAAGCAAGAATTTAAAGAGCAATTTGAAGGGGCTGAGGATATTGTTCAGAGGTAGAATGCTCACCTGGTATGTGTAAGGATTTGGGTTTGATTTCTAGCAGTGCAAAAAAAGAAAAACAATGTGCATGCTTCCTGCCACATAATAAGAGCTTGGTAAATTTTAGCATTCATCTTCTTTCTGTTTAGTGCATGCATTTTCTCAGCCTTCTTTTAAAAGTAAAATGGCTACCATATGACAATTTCAAATTGTAATGGTATAGTTTTACATATTAAAAACTTCAGTATTATGTTTTATTTGCTTTATGTAAACAAAAGAAATGTCTCTGTTTTAATTGTGGGCCAATAATAGCATGTTTCTTCTTCTTTTTTTCAGATGTGTGTTAAAGGAATTAGAAACATTGGGAAAGGATTTATATGGAGCAAAACTGATTGCGCAGAAATGCCAGGTTCGAAATTGTTCCCATTTCAAGAATGCAGTGAGTGGATCAGAATGTCTGCTTTCCATGGTTGAAGAGGGAAATCCTCATCATTATTTTGTGGCAACACAGGTAATACTTTTTGAACCACAAGTCAATTTTAACATTTCTATATTTTTCAGCTATTTATGATCAGAAAAAATTAGGTCAAAATAATTTTAGAAACATAAGCTTTTAATTTTCAGTCAATGAAAGCAATTGCCATTTGTCATTTGAGACAGAGACAGAATCAGTTTTATTTAGTTTTTCACATGGCTTTTGTTGCTCTGACACTTGGTTGTGCACATGGTGCTGGGGTTTGAACCCATGTACTCACACATGCTGGGCAAGCACCGTAACCCCTGGGCAACTGCTCCAGCCCTTGAAGTTTCTTTTTTGAGAATGAGGAATTATTGATAAAAAGATGTGATGATTTGTTTTAGGGTGCTTCGAGGGAAGATGAATAGAGTGAAGATTTTGCATTCCTTGTTCTTATATAGTTTTTCATGTTTCTGTAATTTACGCTGTTTCTCCAGAACTCATGGTTTATGTCCTTTAAGACTCCAGTGACAATATGGAATGTCAACAGGCTTTTGAAGGCTAGGAGATGAAAAAAGAGACTCATGGGGTTGATAGTAATTAAGAAGTTATAACTACTAATCCCAACATTATGTAAGACTATAATGCACTAATAAAAAATAAGAATATAACTAAAAAAGCAGAAAAAAGAAGTTCACATGCACACTAATTTGCTTAAATATGCTTCCAGAATTATAAAATCATAGAGGTAATGCTGAATTTGGAGTCCAAGTCAGTTAATTCCTCTTTAATTTCTTTTTCTCTTAGCACTTTTTTTTCTTTGCCAGGCTAGGGATTGAACTAGGCAGTGGCTCTACCGTTGAGCTATGGCCCAGCCCATCTTTGCTGTTCTTTTTTTTTTTCAGGGCTGAGGACCGAACTTGGGGCCTTGCGCATTGCTAGGCGAGTGCTTTGCCACTGAGCTAAATCCCCAACCCCTCTTTGCATGTTCTTTTTTTTTTTCTCTTTTTTTTTTGAGGAACAACTTTATTGAGTTTTTCACATGGCCTTAGTTGCTCCAACACTCAGTTGTGTACGTGGTGCTGGGGTTTGAACCCGGGTCCTCGTGCTTGCCAAGCAAGCGCCGAAACCGCTGAGCCACCACTCCAGCCCCTCTTTGCATGTTCTTAACCCTTTACAAAAAATATCTTAGATTAGAAACAAGAAAAACCTCCTAACACATTTACCTTTGCATTAGTTTATAATTCATGGGCCTAGACTTCATAAATCCACGTCATAGTGCCACTTTGATTTCCAGCAGTGCAAAAAAAGAAAAAAAAATAGCAATGTACTTGCTTCCTGGCACATAATAAGAGCTTGGTAAATTTTAGCATTCATCTTTTTTCTGCTTAGTGCATGCATTTTCCCAGTCTTCTTTTAAAAGTAAAATGGCTACCATATGACAATTTCAAATTGTAATGGTATAGTTTTACATATTAAAAACTTCAGTATTATGTTTGAGCTTAAACTGTTTAAACTCAGTTTTTATGTTTCCCTTCCTTTAGCATAGAATACATCTTTGGTGAGAGACATGGATTTCAAAAATAAAATTTGTGATATCTTATTTTTAATATAGCTCTTGTTAAGTTCTTAGAAACCTATTTGAATCATCTTAAGATAGTTGACATTATTTGAACTAAGTAATTTTATTTTTGTTTTTAATAGGATCAGAATTTATCTGTTAAAGTAAAGAAAAAGCCTGGAGTTCCTCTCATGTTTATTATTCAGAACACTGTAGTCTTGGACAAACCTTCTCCCAAAACAATCACCTTTGTTAAAGCAATAGAGTCAGGTCAGCTTGTCTCAGTGCATGAGAAAGAAAGTATCAAGCAACTCAAACAGGAACAAGGTTTAGTGAAAAACCCTGAACAGAGAAGAAGAAAAAAGCGCAAGAAAATAAGTGGCCCTAATCCTCTTAGCTGTTTGAAGAAAAAGAAAAAAGCAGAGGACACAAAGGCACCTGCTTCCAAAAAGAAAAGAAAAAGAATAAGAATCCGGAACAGATCTACCTCAAAAGTACTTTCTGAAAAACAGAATGCAGAAGGATAGTGAATGCTTCGGATACTTTTAAAGACATTCAAATGCAAGAAATGAATTTACTTTAAAGACTGTGGAAGTATTTATGGCCAAAGACTAAAGTTATTTTTGTAAATGAATAATGACCCATGTGCTTTTGCCTAAAATGACTTGTAAAATAAGAGTAAAGGTTGGGTTTACTATGATAGAGTCACTTTTCTTCATTGGTTTTGGGAGAAATTTTGAATTGTAAAAATTATTGTCTCTTGTTCCCCCCCCC
>PVKS010041220.1:0-16149 GCA_004027875.1 Aplodontia rufa
CCCTCTGGAGTCCGCCCCCCATCACATATTTCCCCCTACTTTATCCCAGTGTTAGTTGGGCTTCTCATGGAAGTCGAAGGTTCCTCACTGGGTTGATACCCCCATACACCCTCCCTTCAGCTGCCTTGATATCCTTCCAATTCCCACCCCTCTCCCTGCCCCCCTCCCTTCATCCCAGCATCATAGGCAAGGTTTCCCCAGCTCGTGTAAAAATTCACCCATGCTGAGTTTATCATTAGCTTAGCCAACTTTCAATCTGTTTCCAATTGTATTCTGTCTTCCACATATGAGAGAAAACATTCAGCCCTTGAGTCTCTGAATTTGGGATATTTCATTCAGCATAATTTTTTCCACCTCCATCCATTTGGCGATAAAGGCCATGATATGTTTTCTCTAATAGTGGAGTAGAATTCCGTTGTATATATGTACCACAGTTTTTGAATCCATTTGTCCAGTGAGGGGCATCTGGGTTGGTTCCATAGTCTAGCAATAGTAAATTGAGCTGCTAAAAGCATTGATTAAGCTGTATCTCTGTAATATGCTGATTCTAGCTCTTTTGGGAAATTACCCAAGAGTGGGATAGCTGGGTCATATGGTGGTTCTAAGCCTAGTTTTTTGAGGAGTCTCCACACTGCTTTCCAGAGTGGCTATACCAATTTGCAGTCCCACCAACAATGTGACAGTGTTCCTTTCCTCCCACAGCCCCTCCAACATCTGTCATTATTCGTATTCTTGGTTTTTGCCACTCAGACAGGAATGAGGTGGAATCTCAGTGAAGTTTTGATTTGCATTTCTCTTATTGCTAATGATGTAGAGCATTTTCTCATATGTTTATGGACTTTTTGGACTTTCTCCAGTGAGAAATTCCTATTTAGCTCCCTAGCCCATTTATTTATTTGTGGTTTTGGTGTTTAGTTTTTTGAGTTCTTTGTATATTCTGGATATTAGCCCTCTGTCTGAGGTGTAGCAGGCAAAGATTTTCTCCCATTATGTAGGTTCTCTCTTGAACTCTTGGCTAATTCTTTAGCGGAACAGAAGCTTTTTGTTTAATGGCATCCTGTTCATTTATTCTTGGTTTTAATACTTGCACTATGGGAGTCTTGTTAGGGAAGGTAGTACCAACCCCTATGCCTTGTAGTGTTGTTTCTAATTTTTGTTCAAACATTTGTAAAGTTGCTTGTTCAATTTCCAGATCCTTGAACCATTTTGATTTGATTATTGTGTAGGGTGAGAGGTAAGGATTCAGTTTCAGTTGTCTGCATATGGCTGTCCAGTTTGTCCGGCACCATTTGTTGAACAGATTGTCCTTCCACACTATGCTTTTTCCCCCTTTATCAAATATCAGATGATTAAAGATTGGAGGGGTGTTTGTCTCAGTATCTTCTATTCTGTTCCATTGGTCTTCCATTCTGTTTTGATACAAATGCCATGCTGTTTTTGATACTGTAGCCCTATGGTATAATTTCAGGTCAGGAATTGTGACACCTCTTGGTTCCTCTTTCCTGCTTAGTAATGTTTCGTCTGTTCTGGGTCTTCTGTTATTCCATATGAATTTGAGAATTGCTTTATCTATATCTGTGGAGAATGTCATTGGTATCTTGATGGGGATTGCATTGAATATGTATAGGGCTTTCAGTAGAATGGCCATTATATTGATTCTGCCTGACCAAAAACATGGAATGTTTTTCCATCTATTCAGGTCTTTTGCAATTTCTTTTTTTAATTTTTGATAGCTTTTGTTGTAGAGGTCCTTAATATCCTTTATTAGATTGATGCCCAAGTATTTTATTTTTTTTGAGTAGATTGTAAATGGGACAGTTCCTGATTTCTTCTTCAGCGGACTTTTTCCTGGAGTTTAGGAAAGCTAATGATTTATGAGTGTTGATCTTATAGCCAGCTGCTTCGCTGAAATTTTTATAACTTCTGTAAGTCTTCTGGTCAAGTTTATTGGGTCTTCTAGGAATAGGATTATGTCATCAGCAAATAGAGACATTTTGACTTCCTCTTTTCCTATTTGAATTCCTTTGATTTCCTTGTCTTGCCTGATAGCTCTGGCGAGGATTTCAAGGACTATATTGAGTAAGAGTAGTGAAAGTAGACATCCTTGTATTGTTCCTGAATTCAATTGGAATGCTTTCAGTCTTTCTCCATTAAGCATAATGTTTGCTATGGGTCTGTCATAAATGGCTCTTACAAAATTAAAGTATCTTCCCTTGGTCCCTATCTTTTCCAGAATTTTGAGTGTAAATGGGTGCTAAATTTTATCAAAGGCCTTTTCTGTGCCAATTGAGGTGATTATATGATTTTTATTTTTAATTCTGTTTAAGTGGTGAATTACATTTATTGATTTGTTGTATGTTGAAGCAGCCCTGCTTTCCTGGAATGAAGCCCATTTGTTCATGATGTATTATCCTTTTAATGTATTTTTGGATCCAGATAGCTAGAATTTTATTAAGGATTTTAGCATCTATGTTCATCAGGAAAATTGGTCTGTAGTTTTCTTTTCTTGATGTGTCTTTGTTGAGTTTTGTTATCAGTGTTATTTTTGCTTCATAAAAAGTGTTAGGGGTTGTTCCAAACCTTTGAATTTCATGGAAAAGGTTGTATAGGATCAGTGTTAATTCTTGTAAAAGGTCTGGTAGAATTCTGCCATGAATCCATCAGGTCCTGGACTTTTCTTTTTTGGAAGCCTTTGATTACTGATTGGATTTTACTACCTGAGAATGGTTGGTTTAGAATTTCAATGTCCTCTGGTGTTAATTTGGGAATGTTGTATGTGGCCAGATATTTGTCCATTTCTTCCAAATTATCAAACTTGGCAGAGTACAATTTTTCAAAATAAGTTTTGATACTCTGGATTTTGCTTGAGTCAACTTGATATCTCCTATTTCATCTTTGATTTTGTTGATTTGCTTCACTTCATTTTTCCTTTAGGTGAGGTTGGCAAGGGGCCCATCTTATTTTTTTTTTCTCAAATAACCAATTCTTTGTTTTGTTGATAATTTGTATTTTTTTTTGTTTTCAATTTCATTGATTTCAGCTCTGATTTTAGTTATTTCCTATGTTCTATTAGGTTTGGGATTGCATTGTTTCTCTTTTCACAGGAATTTGAGTTGGAGCATAAGAATATTAATTTGGGCTGTTTCCTGATTTTTGATGAAAGCATTCAGTGGTATAAATTTACCTCTTAAGAATTCTTTCATACTGTCCCAGATATTTTGATATGTTGTTTCATCATTCTCATTTGTTTCCAAGAATTTCTTGATTTCTGTTTTTTAACACCTCTTTTATCCATTATTCGTTTAAGAGGATATTATTCAATCTCCTGTATTTGGGTTGTTTCTTTTGTTTTGGTTGTTGTTAATTGCAAAGATCATAGCATTGTGGTCTGACAGGATACATGGGACTATATCAACTTTTTTATATTTGTTAAGGTTACTTTTGTGGACTAGGATGGGGTCTATTTTAGGAAGGATCTGCGAGCTGATGAGAAGAAGGTAAACTCAGCTGATTTAGGATGGAATATTCTGTAAATGTCTGTTAAGTCCACTTGATTAATAGAGTTGTTTAAGTTAGAGATATCTTTGTTGATTTTGTACTTTGATGATCTCTCTATTGTTGATAATGGTATATTAATGTTCCCCAGTATTACTCTGTTGAGATCAATGAGGGGTTTATTGTCCTTGAGTATTTTTTCCATATATTTTGGATGGTTATAATTGAGGGTATAAATGTTAAGTATCATTATGTCTTCTTGATGAATTGTTCCCTTAGCTATGATATATTGACCTTCTTTGTCCTTTCTGACTAGTTTTTGGTCAAGATTAACTTTATGGGATATTAGGATCACAATGCCAGTTTGCTTTTTTGGGCCACAAGCCTGGTAGACATTTTGCTAACCTTTTACCTTCAGTGTGCATCTATTTTTGATTGTGAAATGTGTCTCTGGTAGGCAGAATATTGTTGGATTTTGTTTTTTAATACAGTAAGCCAATCTGTATATTTCAATGGGGCATTGAGACTATTCGTATCAGAGTTAGAATAGACATGGGAAAATGGGTCTCTGACAATGTGAATATTGCTGTGTTTTGCACCATCTTGGATATCTTTTGGTGTGTATTGAGGTTATGGACTTTCTTTTGTTGAAAGGTTATGGGAGTTAGTGTGTTCCTCTGAATGAAGTATGTCCTTGAGAATATGCTGTAGTGCAGGCTTTGTGTTCATTTATCTTGCTAGCTTGAATTTATCATTGAAGTATTTAATTTCCACATCACATTTAAAGCTGAGTTTTGCAGGATAAGTTGTGTTTGGCTAAAAATTGTTTTCTTTCATAGTCTGAAAAATATTGTTCCATGTACTCCTGGCCTTTATCGTCTGATCTGAGAAATCCATAGTAATCTGAATTGGTCTGCCTGTGAATGTGATTTGGTGTTTCTCCTTAGCTGCTTTTAGGATTTTCTCCTTAATTTCTCTGTTATTCAGTTTATAGATGATGTTGATGCTGGTGATGTGGATGTCGGGTTTGTGTCCTCTCGGAGTCGAAGAATAAAACCGAGGGACACCCAAGCAAGCATAGTAGACAAATTTTATTATAGAAAGTAAAGCACAGGGAAAAGAGCAGATTTCCCCCAGAATGGGGAAGGGGACAGAGCCAATGAGGTAGTGAGCTTTGCCCTTCTTATATGACAACCTCTCCTGGATTAGCAGCAGGAGTGTCTGCATCGGGGCCTATCTTGTGAGACCCTCATTAGTATTGGGGGATGTCTTTGCCCTCTCAGGAAAGATGACCAGTTAGTTTTTTCCTTATCAACCCACATTGTTCTGCCTACACTGAACTGGTGTTTCTCCTTAGCTGCTTTTAGGATTTTTCTCTTAATTTCAATGTTATTCATTTTATAGATGATGTGTTTTGGTGAATTTATCATTTGGTTAGGTCTGTTTGGTGTCCTATAGGCATCTTGAATTTGGTATTCTGGGTCAGTTCTGATATGGGGAGAATTCTCCTTGGCAATTTCACTTAGAAGGTTCTTAGTGACCCTTGTATGTTTTTCAGTGTTTTCTTCAATCCCAATTACTCTCATATTATTTCTTATCTCATCAACTACTACTTGGAAATTCTGATCATGTACAATAAGTTTCTTTTCTTGTCTATACTGCTTGTAGTTGATGTTGCTCAGCCTGTCTTCATTATCTGTTTTAGTTCTTTAAGAGCTGAGGTTCTATTTTCTATTGAGTTTTCTCTGGTATTAGTATCTTTCAATGAGCTTTTGATTGATTTTCAAATTTGAGAGCTCTGATACATCTATTTTCAGAATGTCTATTTCTTTATAAATGTGATCTCTCATCTCCTGATTTTGCTCTCTTATCTCTTTATATATGTGGTCTCTCATCTCCTGAAATTGGTCTTCTTTTTCCTTAAATCTTCTTCCAATTCTTTGATTGAAATACTAATCGTAATATTGGTACATTTTTCTAGGTTTTCATCTAGGACCCTGACCCTGGAGTCCTTGGGTGGCGAGCTGTGAGGTTGAGGTGAGGGATTAATTCCATTTTTCCTCATTTTCAGTTACAGGGAGTGTGGCTTGGGGTCTGACAGTGGATAACTCTCCTGGGGGCTTTGCAAATGGTATTGGAGCTTCTAATCTCTTAGTTGGGCTGGGGTTCAATTTGGGTAGCACAGTTCAATGGCTGCCACCAGAGTCAGTGAAGTATTGTGAACCTTTATGTTTTCCAATACCTCAACGGATAGGGGGTAGAAGTCAATAAGTACAGCAAATGCATGCACCAGAAAATGTCAATTGTAGCTGTTACTGTGTTGATTATCACCTACACAAGCAATTAGATTAGCAGTTTTCTTCCATTAGAGCTCTCACACTATACTTAGATAGCAAGCAAACACCCATTTTCAAGTATAATGTTGTCTTCAGTTTAGCAGTTCCTCTATAGGTGAGGGAAAAAAATGTCTAGAGAACAAAGGGAATGAAGTATGAAGGTATTGTGGAACTTGTGACTTAAGAAATAGAGCTACAAGGTTTAGGTGATGTAGGCTATTTTATTAAGAATAAGGAAAAGATAGAAATAGGATGAGAGTGGGTTAAAGACTTTGATGGAGGGTGAGAGAGAACAGACTAGTTTAGGAATTGATAGAGTAGAGGGAAGAAGAGGGTCATATAGAGTCAGTGTCTTTTTGACTGAAGGAGACAGAGGGCTAGTTTGCTATAATGCAGTTTACCCCAGTCAGGCCCCAATGATATGGATACAGCACTCAAACACAAGAAGTCATAGTGACAGTAAAAGCCAACCACATAGACACAAATGAACAAAAATATATACATCCAAGAGCATCAATTTCAATAATAACAATATAAATAAAAATGATTTGGGACAGATCTGAATTATTACTGGCGAATTCAATATGTACAGTGGGGGAATGTGTTCATAGCTGACTTCTAGATGGAGTCACTTCCCAATTGAGCTTATTTGAGGGAGTGAGATTTGGTGATCTCAGCCAACAGTGAGATTCCTAGGAGGCCTCCTAATATTTTCTTCCTGTAGAGGGATTGCAAACAATCATCTTCCCTGCTTCCTGTGAGAGCAGACTTCAGGGCCACCTGAGTTGCACTCTTGGGCAGTTTAGTGTCTGCCTTTCCAAACACCTGTCCATCTTCAGCCAAGGACCCAGGAGGTGCTGGGAGTCTTGTGAATCCTATTGTAGCTGTGTGGGACTCTTTCTATTCCAAGGAGAGTGGCTGCCTGGACTGAGGTCCACTGGGATCATTATTGCCCCACTCTTGGGTGTCTTGTGGTCTTCAGTGGCCCCAAGAGATGATATATGATGGAGTCACAATCCCAGCAAGGTGAGGCAGGCATGAAGGAGACACCAGCCCAGCTAGTCTAGTGTTTCTCAATGCACCATTAGGGGGAATGGAAGCCCAGTCCCATTTGGAGAACTCAGGACCTGTGAAATCTTGTCTGTACACAGAGATCTGGGTCTCAAAGTGGAGGAAGGCATTGAGTCCTGGTTGCCCCTTTTGTTCATAGGTCTCTGATGCTGATGCTAGTCACTGCCTTGTCTGAGAGTTTCAGGCAGTGTCTGTTGGGCCTGTAGCCGGGGATCACCCTGGCTGATTAGGCCCTATTGAACAGAGTCCTGATCACAGACTCCTCCTGCATTTCAGGTGTGTAAGGGGGTGGGAAGCCTCCAAATGCAAGTCTCAAGACCAGAAGGGAGGGTCCAACAGTCCTACACAGCATACCAGGGCAGACAGTCAAGACACTGAGTATTTGGAGATGCTCCTCTGCTCCTCCGGACTGAGGTCCCTAATCTGCACTGTAGCTGATGGTTTTGATTTCACTTTTGAGGAAGGAGTGTTTAGTACCACCCTCCGGGAGAATTCAAAATGGCGGTGCACCCCACTTCTTTGCTTGATCAGATTTAGGGTCTGTGATTCATGTGTATTATAACAACCCAGGGCTGCTGTTGCAGCTACTGCAAATTGAGGGCAGAAGGTTCCCATGCCCACATTCTGATGAGTGCTCACCACTGTGGTTGAGTTAAATTAATTAATTATTAATTAATTATGCACAGCTTCCTCCCCTCTGAGCTAATCCCCCATCCCATAGGCTAGGTAGCTGGCTGAGGCAATATAACTATCAACTTGATTATGGATCTGTGCTATTAAACCTCTTTCCTTGGTTAGAAATGAATTTGGGGAGAAAAATCACCCACCTCACAGTATAGTATTTCCCCCACCATTGGTAGATTTCTCATTCAGCACTGCAGGGCATCCACCGCTGCTGCCATCTTGACGGATACTAGGGATTTAACTTAGGGATACTCTACCACTGAGTTTCACCTTCAGCCCTTTATTTATTTATTTATTTATTTTTTGAGACATGGTCTTATTAAATTTCCAAGTCTGAGCTGAAACTTTTGATCCTTCTGCTTCAGCCTCCTGATTCTCTGAGTTTATAGCCATGTGTCACTCTGTTAGACTCTCATGTTAAAGCTCTAACCCCTGAAGTGAATTATTTGGAGATAGGGAATGTAAAGAATAATTAGGGGGCTGTAGCAGTGGCTTAGGGATTGAAGTGCTTGCCTGGCATGCTCAAGTACCTGGATTCAAACTCCAGCACCACATATACAATTCAAGAAACAAAGGCCAGATTAAAAAAAAAATACAATTGATGCTTACTTTTTCTCTCTCTTACTCTATTCCTCTCTCTTAAAAAAAGGGAATAATTAGGGTTAAATGGGTAAATAGCAGTGGAGGGGGGATATTGAACAAATTGTATTGCTGATTTGTGTGCGTCTAGGAATATATGACAACTAATCCCATAATTATATAAAACTATAATGCACTAATAAAAAATGAGACAATGAGACTTACCAAAAAAAAAAAAAAAAAAAAAAAAAAAAAAAAAAAAAAAAAAAAAAAAAAAAAAAAAAAAAAAAAAAAAAAAAAAAAAAAAAAAAAAAAAAAAAAAAAAAAAAAAAAAAAAAAAAAAAAAAAGAAAGAAAAAAGAAAAAAACGAACCAACTAAACAAACAAAAAAACCCAAACAGCAAAAAGCATCTCTTGTTTCTAGATTGTGGTCCTGAAATATCTTTACTCTCTAAAAGAAATTAGTGCTCCTTGAAGAAATGGTTCATTCTAGGACTGAAGCTGGAAACATATGAGATGATAGATGGTAAAACATCTTACCCAATGGATAGTCCAGAAGTTATCAAATAACTACTAAATTCCTATAAAAAAAACTTGGGAGTTATTAGTCCACCATAACAAAATATAATGAACTGTTGGTTCAAGCAAATAAATTTATTTTCTCACGATTTTGATGGTTGAGGTTCAAGATCAAGGTACTAGCTGAGAAGATGGTCTTTCCCTGGCTTGCTGATTGCCATCTTCTCTCTGTGGCTATCACATGAAGCACATCTGGTGTTCCTTTTGCATCTTATAAGGACAGCAATCACATTGGATTAGGCTATCATCCTAATATGTAGAGAATATGGAGAGAGCAGAAACCATGTTGCCACTGCTACCATCTATTCCAAATGTTTCTTTGTATTCTTTTAATACTAACTACTCAAGTGAATATATGGCTGCAACAGTTTCTTTTGCTGAGGAACAGAAAGGAATAGTTATTAAACCATACTGAAATTTTTGGTTGAGAAATCTAGAAAAGCACCAACAATTTTGGTTGAAGGTTCCTCATTGAAGCAATACTGTTTTATTTTAAATTTTGTTTTGTTTTCAATATTTCATGCAGAGTGCAGAGTTTGATTTTATTGTTCAGAAACATGTGATAGGTGGCTCAGAACCTGGTTATTCTTTTTTTTTTTTTTTTTTTTGGTACCATGGATTGAATGCAGGAGTGCTTAACCACTGAGCAACATCCCCAGCCCTTTTTACTTTTTTATTTTGAGATTGGGTGTCACTAATTTGCTTAGGGCCTCACTGAGTTGCTGAGGCTGGCTTTGAACTGTGGTCCTCTTGAGCTGCTGGGATTACAGGTATGTGCCACCATGCTCAGCTGGGGTACTTTTGCTGTTTCATATCATTCTGAGATTATGCCATGACCCCAAAGCCAGGCTTTAAAAATCTTTTAAAAATATCTGTTGTTGATGTGTAGTAGGTTTTGGGTTCAGTCTATCTTTGTATTATTTTTTTAATTAAGAAATTTAGTTGTACAATCAAAAAATGTATCCAAAGTAACAATATGATATGTATATATTTTAAAATCAGAATTGCCCTCTAGATTCCTCCCTATATTCCCTCCCCCTCCTCTTCCCAGTGAGCTTCCCCCCTTCCTGATACATCTCTATGAATATCCTAGATTATGTGTTACTATGCCTTTGCTGGGTCTAATATGTGAGATTGACCCCCTTTCACACAGGCCTGGGTTTAGCTCCAGCTGCAGAGATAAGTGAAGACATTTGACCCTTGACTCTCTGGGTTAGGCTAAGTTCACTCAACATGATTTCTTCCATCGCCATCCATTTACCTTCAAAGGCTGCAATTTCATTGTTTCTAATTGCTAAGTAGAATTCCATTATATATATATGTATATATATATACATATATATATATACACACACATACATATACACATACATACATACATACACACACATACATACATACATACATGGATTGCATTGAATCTATATTATGCTATTATGCTTTTGGTAGCATGGCCATTTGATTGTATTAATTCTGCATAACCAAGAGCATGGAATGTCTTTCCATCTTCTCAGGTCATCTTGGATTTAATTCTTCAGTGTCAGATAATTTTCATTGCAGAGGTCTTTGACTTCCCTTGTTAGAATAATTCTGAAGCACTTTATTCTTTTTGAGGATACTGTGAATGGGACTGATTTCCTGATTTCTTCTTCTGCCCTATTCTTGTTAGTGTATGTGAATGCTGTTGATTTATGGGTATTGATCGTGTAGATGGCCTCTCTGCTAAATCTATTTATAAGTTTAAGCAGTTTTCTGGTGGAGTTTTTGGATCTTCCAAGTAAAGGATCATATCATCAGCAAAAAGGGAGAGTTTGACTTTCTCTCTTTCAATTATTATCCCTTTGATTTCCTTCTCTTGCCTTATTGCTCTGTCTAGGGTCTCAAGAATGATATTAAATAAAAGTGGTAAGAGCAGACAGCCTGTGCTCTACTAGTGACCCTTGAGATTTTTCAGCTCCCCCTGAGCTAGTATGAGTTCATCAATTCAAACAGTCAGTGCATACAATAAAAGGTATTAATTTGGTTATTTTGTATCAAATATAACCCAAACTTAAATTCCACCTTTGAAACAAGTGTTAGTGTTACTCATTGCTTTTGGCAGCCATATAGGTTGAGTATCTCCTATGTCAGGCTTCAAATCATACAATAATTAATGAGTTTGACGTTCACCACGATAATGGTTATACAGCACTAATAATGGGGTGTCAAATGGTATAGACTAATTAGAAGCCAGGGAGAAAGGTGAAAATAAGAGGAAATTAGAGAGGAGGTTGTATTGTCCGAATGTGTACAAAGAAAAAAAGAGAGGAGGTGAAAGATTTGCTGGAGAAATAATGAAAAGAATAGAACAGACAAGAGAAGGTAAGGAAATAGAAGGAAAGACTAATGAAAGAAAACAGCAGCTAAAAACAGCTGACAGATAGGAAAAGGAAAAACCAGTAAGTCTTTTTATGTGTTCTTGAGAACTTACTCAGTTGGCTGTCAAGTAAATGTCAAAAATTGGAAAGGAGGAAAAAAGGAAAACAAGAAAAAATATGTATATGAAGTAAAAAAATATAATTTTCTTGATGAAAATTTGGGAGTCTAATCTCTGAGGTCTCCTTTCTTTTACACAATAGGGGCAGGTGTTAAGTATCCACCTAAGTTTTGTTAACAGGGTCTTTTGGTTTGAGTTTATGCGTTCTCAAGTTTAGGACTGGGTGTTCTCCAAATCCTAAATTTTTCAGGGTAGAGGTTTCATGAAGGTAACAGATTGCGATGGTTTTAGAGCTCCTTCTGCTGCATGCACTCCTGAGCACTGGCTACCCTGTGTTCCACAAACCGGAATCCACCATGCTCATTGAGGGCAGGGCCTGTCCCATGCCTCCTCTTCCCAGTTCAGTATCTGAACTGTGGCTAGTTATTGGCGCAATTAGGAAGTAGCTTTTTCTGAACTGCTGACTCACCCCCGCCAGCTGAGATAGCTCTGTAGTGCCCTCTGTTTAAAAAACAAACAAACAAAAAATAAAACCCCTCCTGTTTCTGCCTTATGGAGGGATCTGAGAGATAAAGCTTTCCCCTTGGTAGTAGAAGTCAGAAGGAAGGTCTCTAACCTGAATTCACGGTTCTCTATCAGCCTGGGGTCCTCCTCAGCTGGTGAATCAGCCTCTCCCCCACTGGCTTATTGCTAAGCGTTGCTGGGCAGACCTGGTGCCCCTTGCGCGAGGGGCTTTAAGGTATAAAAATCTCTTTTCCCCACCGAGTGTATCCAAATCTCAGCTTTTACAAAAGTCTGCCTAAATGAATGCTGAGCTCTATTTGTGATTATTCCTGAAACATGTCTCATATTGGTGAAGCTGTCCTGGAGATTTTTCCTCCTTTCACTGAGCGGAGCACAAAGCAGTCAATCCATCAGTCCGAGATCTTTCCTCCTGTCTTCGCTTTCTTATGATGCCTATTTTATTTCCAACAGGAGAACTGCAGTCTGGGATTTTTATCAACAAGCATCTTATTATGTCTTTTGTGCTATACTGTGAAAAACAAGCAAGAAATGGTCCATTCCCTGAGGATCTGGGTTAGTTCATCTTGTCTGCCTTTTGGACTAATATAGGAAGGGACAAAAGGGTTTTTTGCATGTGAACTCTTTTCCTTTTTCTGCAGACACCCCAATTCTAAGTTATTTAGAGATTTATCTTGTAGGTGATACTAAGGAAAAAATTTTATGCCGAATAGAAAAATCCATCTTTGAATTATGGTATTATAGCTCTGATTTGGTTTGGAATTTAGTTTTTTTTTTTGTCAGTACAAACTTGTAAGGTTCTAAATGAAAGTCTGGATTAATCAATGCACACCCTCATCAACTTGAGGAATGTACTTTGGCTAAGTGGTCTAAATTGCTATGCATGCATACTCAGAGTTGCTGAGGCATAATGGTTTTTCTCCAACATTATGTTTAGGATAGCAGTGGAGGCAATTTGTTGTATCTTTCTAATGTATTTTCCATCACTTAAAATTGGGCAAAGAGGCAAATGACATGTCTATAACTTTATATTTTGTTCTATTTTATTTTGAGTAAATCTCTTTGGATAGTTCCTAACCTGCAATTTGTTTTCTTACAACTTACCAAACAGATGCCTTTTATCAAAACAGGAATGGGAAATGGCTAGTTATGTCTATAACAATCTATTCACAGATTTAAGATTGTCTTTCTTCTCATGAAATAACGGTGAAGAACATAGCTTGGTAGTCGGTTTGCCTGTTTCTAAAACAGCTATACCATGTTGTAATCCATCTGTGTGTGACACTGAACAGTTCCTTTTTCCTTCTTTTCTTTTGCAGTGCTGCGTAGTGAACCCAAGTTCTTTTGCTTGCTAGGCAAACCACTGTTGAGTTACATCATACTCAGCCTGGACTCTAGAAAACCTCTGTATGTTTTAATTTCCTTATATGTAAAATGTGGCAATAATAACATAGGATTAATATGATTAAAGCAGATAATGCATATGCATTATCGAATGTTTAGGACATATTTGGCAATGTTTTTGCAACTGAGATACAATAACAAACAAAACATTTCTCCACTTGGACCTTTATAGTATTGTTGTATGTGGGGGAATTAATTAATTAGTAATCACCTCAAAGAATATACAAGTACAACCATGCTATGAGCCCTGGAGAGAGATGTGGCCCTTCAAGATCATATTTCCTGGACTTGCATTGTTTGGGAAGTTGAAAAAGTTTCTCCAGGAAAAACTGAGTATACATTTAAAAAAACAATGGATAAGAATGAACTAGTGATGGTAGGTGTTTGCCGCATGTGTGGGTAAGCACAGATAGGACAACAGTGCCCCAGATGGAAGGAAGTATGTGGTGAATGACTCTGTGGCAAGAGTGATCGTGGTAAATATGAGGAACTGAAATGAGCCAGTGTGTGAAAGGAAGAATACAATGGCCTATCTTGCTGGAGATGAGGCTGGAGAGGGAGCACAAGGAGGGGTCACAACTCAGGGGTCCTTCATGGGCTATGTTTTGGAATGTGATCTAGCCAGTGTTACATATTTGAACTCAGGAGGCATATTTTCAATGATCTATAATTATTATTGTTATTTTAAAATTCCCTACTTGTTATTCCCACACTAAATAGATTTTAAAATTTCAATATTTATTCATTGGTTCTTTTCCCTAGTCTCTATTATTGCTCTGCTCTGAATGTTAATTCCTCAATCCTTCCATTTAGGAATAAAGCTGAGAATTGTTTCTTTAAATCAATTTTACTATTTGAAATAGAATTAGCTTTTCTGTAACTTTAGGTAAGATAAATGAAAAACAATTGCCAACATGTTACCTGCTGTGACACTTTTAAATATTTTATGCTTCTTGGTCTTTGTAAAATGCTCCAGTGCTGTCATTTGTTGTCTTACTTAAACAAACCAAAGCCAAAATTATTAGAAACTTTGGTGTCTCATGTTGGCAGCAAGCTCAGAATGATTTCAAATGTTTTGATCTTATCCAGAACCAACTTTTAGAAATGTGAAACCTCAGGCTGACTGTATGAAGAAGTGGGACGAGTTTGAAAGGTGGCTGCCGCATGTATGTATTTGTGCACACACACATATTTTACTTTCCCTGATCTAAAATAAGTCTGTGGAGATCTAATGTGAGAGCTATAAGAATTACCAGACTCCAAGGGCCACAACTCTTCTTCCTGTTCTAAATTAAGAGAATAGCTGTTACAGGGCTTCTCATGAGCATGAGATAAAATCTGGGTAGGCTCGGATGCCTACATGTTGTGATGTTCCATTGCAGTTTTTCCTCTTTAGAAGCTGTCTCATTCTCCATACCTTTTCCTTTTTTGTCTTCTACCACATCAGCTGTGTATTAAGGTGCTTTGTCAGAGTCTCTATACAGAAGAATTGTTGATTATATTAGCAAATTCTTTCAAAACCACGACTCTTCTGTATGTGTAATGACTTTACATTATATGTAAAATTCATCTTCTCAGGATCTTTTTAAAAGTATGATTATATAAACTAAAAATGATTTAACAGTAGGAATTGCCTACAGGCAGATACATAGTAAGTATAATTTGGGATCATGAGTTTGGGCCTGGGGGAATTTCAGTCCTCTCTCATTTGATTGCAGATGGTATTTATTCCCTGAGAAGCACAAGCATCATGGGAGTTGAGAAATCAGATGAATTTCTTTCACCTGTATTTGGTGTACAAAATTTGATTTAATTTCCTCATTCAAAAAACATTTTAGCCTGTATAATTTTCTAAAGCATACTTATTTCAAATAGTTTGACCAAATTGATAAAATAAGCAAAAATTCTCTTTTTCTGATTTAGCGCTATACTTATGTCATAGCTGATTTTCTTTCTATTGAGCAGTCATACTAGGTTCAAGAAGCTAAAGTATTTGGCCAAAGAGTTGGTGATTTAGAATATTTTGTTCATGGTTGTGTTAATGATTGATAAAAATTTTTCATATAGAAAGTGTTCTGGGGGCTGGAGCGGTGGCTTAGCAGTAGAGTGCTTGCCTGGCATGTGCAAGGACAATTATGTGTCAGAGGTACAAAAACCAAATGAAAATCTAAATAAAATTGATTCTCTCTTTGTGTCTGTCACTTTCCCTCTCTTTTTTTTTTAAAAAAAGTGTTCTGGTAAATCAATTCCTCAGGTAATCTAGGGCAACTATAGATATGTAGGGGGAGGAGGGGGAGGGGATTAGATGGGGGGGAGGGGAGAGGGAGGGAGCAAAGGGTGGGATCTAGCTAGTAAAGCAACAATGTATCATACTCTTTATCCCCTGGAAATCCAAATAACACATATGCAATCATTTAATTCTGGAAAATTCTCAACCTAATCATTTATATTGTTTGTACAGATGAAATATAGAAGATTCAAGAGACTGGGGGGTGGATGATGTGGGGGTATTTCTGATTTAAGAATATATGCATATCATATTGTTTTTTATATGCATTTTATCATTGTACAATAATTCCTTAAAAATTAAAAGAGAATATAAGCTCCTTGTATGTAGAACTAATCATGACTGATATGTAGCATGGTAACATTTATTTAATAGACAGGTAAACATTCTGGAAAATATTATTTGTGTTCCAGGACCTGATCTTCAGGTTTGCATATCCAAAAAGCTGACATGTTGCACCAGGAAGATGGAGGAGAGATACCAAATTGCAGCTCGCCAAGATCTGCAGCAAGTGCTTCAAGCATCCACCTCTGCATTAAAGCTGCTGATATCTCGAAATGCAGCTGCTTTTCAAGGTAAATGTGTCTTGAGCTTTGAAACTAAGGACCAGACCTGTGTAATTTGCCAATTTTAGTGATACGAGTGAACTTGGTTAGATGCATTTCCTTATATTTGCGTATTATTTGGCACAAAATAAAATTTTAACTTTTTCTAAT
>PVKS010041221.1:0-16155 GCA_004027875.1 Aplodontia rufa
TAGTGTTCACTTCAACTTTGAAATTCTCATCACTGTTTCCTTATCAGCCTTCACTTTGATATTAATCTGATAGGTCCCAGAGTGCATGAAGCCAGCCCTGAGCCATTTTGATTGCTCTTGTTTTAAAATGTTTTCCCAAGCGAGTTACCAAGCATTCTCTTCTCTCCATGAAGTCAACTGTGGGCTCTCTTTCAAGGATGTGGCTGGAGAAATGTAGCATAGCCTTCTGAGATGGTGCACAGGCTGATTCCTCTAATTTTCGTACAGTGCTGTGGTAGAAGATAAGAGGTATGCATGAAATTCCCCTAGAGGATAGTCATGGTGCCTCTCCTTAAAGGATTATAGCTAGCCCATTGTCTGAATTTTCTAAAGTTTCTATCTTTCTGGAGTAGGGTGACTGTGACTATAAGAATCTTATTTTTCAAGAGTATTGTGATGATCTGCTACATTAATGGTTTCTATTGATTCATTACTTCCTGAATTAATGTCCTTGACTATTCTCTTCCTTTGAATGTGGGCTCGGCTGGTGACTGCCTTTAACTGAAAGAATGCAGTACAGAAAGAATGAGAAAGTTCTAGGCTTTAGTATTAAGAAAAACTAGAAGCTCTTGTTTTTGCTTTCCTGGGGACCATTAGCTTCCATGTAAGAAATCTGCTTGCCTTCCTGGAGAGACTAAGGGAGAGGCCAGATGAAGAGGGCACGTAAAAAAGAAGAAGCCTTGAGACTACGTGGAAAGTCATATTCAAACATTCTTAGGGGTGCCCAGGCAAGGAAATGTCAGGCTGACCCTCATGGTTCCAAGGGTGCGGGATAGAGACATGCCTGTGGGACTCTGGCACGGCCAAAATCAGTGGATTTCTAGAATCCATTTTGTTTGCATTCTATGACATTCACTTTTGAGTTAGGCCTTGTATCAAGTTTTACAACTTTCAAGCCCTCAGACCAACTCACTTTCTGTTCTGACTCTATTAAATGAAAGCCAGTTTAAACTGTGTAGTTTTTTTTTTCCTTTCAGGTCCTAACCTGGCTTTAGAGGCTGAGATAGCGTCACTTGGAGTGAATGTTTATGGCAATCAATTCCAGATGAAGATATCGAAGTCCTGAATGACCTCAAGTGTCAATTAGGAAGGAAATTTGATTTACACAAATGCCTCCCTGGCACTCCATAAACCAACACTAGAGGGTGAACATAGTCTAAGGAAGATCATCTCTTCTGGGGTTCACGGTCATAAATAGAAAATGAACAGCTCAGCTAGTGTGGCATCATGATACTCCTCAGGTGAGGAGAAAGTGCTTTGCCATGGGCATGACCTCCAAAATCAGTGCATCCGGACAGCTAATGGCTGCAACTAGACTTTGGGGTGGCAGAGGCTGTGGGAAACTGTAAAGAGGGAGGGTTGGGATGGAGAAAGTGCCCACCTGTTACCTTGGCCAGGAAGTTCTGTTCACTGGTTTTAGTACCTGTTGGGCTTGTTTCAGCCAAAACAAGCTCTACCCAGGATGCAATGGGAGAGGAATGAATTATTTACTTTGGGCCAAATTCAAGCTGAACTTCCCAGACAAGGCCCTATGACTTTGAAGGCCATGATTTGGTTCCAAATCAGCCCCCACTCCTCTTCGCATCTAACCCCTGCTTTGTGCAACAGGTGGACTCTTGACAGGTCAAGCTTAACCTCCGTTTTTGTACAAACTGGCAACTTTCCTAACCACTGGAATTTCTGAGCTGACGTTGAGAAAATTTCTGGGTAGAATGACTCTCTCACTCCTCTCTACTTCTTGTTGACTTATGGGTACTTTTCTGTAACATTTAAAAAGAATGGGTTAATTGTGCATGTAATTATCTTCCTCACCAAAATTCCATACACACTCACATGTCTGAATCTCTGTGTGAAATATACATAATGTATATATCATGCATACAAATGTATATGTACACTTGAAATGTGTATATACCAATAAAATTTTATTGAATTGCATTGAGTTTATGAGAATAGCTCATTTGTCTAGTTTGTTACAACTACTTTTTTCCATTTTTATTTTTATTTATTTTTTATTATTATCTTTTATTTTTATTGGTGCATAATAGTCTTACATAATGAAGGGATTTGTTATTACACATTCACACATGCACAAGATATGACAATATAACTTGAACCCAGGATTTCCACCTCCCTTGTCCACATCCAGGTCTCATATTTCCTCTGAAATCCCCTTGATTATAGCTATAAATGTATACATACATATATAATTTTTTTTACTTTTCTAGTTTTATATAATTTGCTCCATTTTTACACAATCATTCTCTCTATTTCAGTCCCCAGAGATGTGACATTCTTTTTTTTTATTAGTTGAATATAGAGTTACAATTGAGGGGGAATCATTATCAAACAATCAAGAACAAATGTATATTTACACAGTTAGCCAAGGATGATGCCATGTCATGAATGCCCCCCTTGGGTTCCCCATGGTTCTATGTTTCCCCCAAAAGAACCCCTGTGTTAAATGGACTTCTTGTGGAAGTCAGAGATCTCCTTCTGAGTTGATTCTCCCATATTCACTCCATCCAGTCTCCTAGATATCCTTCCTAATTCCTCCCCCACACTGTCCCCCACCCTACATCTTCAGGTATCCTAGGCAATGATCCCTGTTTGTGTAAAAATTCATACATTTTGAGGTTATTATTAGCTTAGCCATCTAACATACTGTTTCCAGATGTATTCTACCTTCCACACATGAGAGAAAATATTCAGCCCTTGAGTCTCTGAAATTGGGATACTTCACTTAGCAAAATTTTTTCCATCTCCATCCATTTGGCTTCAAAAGCCATAATATCATTTTCTCTAATGGCCGAGTAGTATTCCATTGTATATATGTACCAACGTTTTTGTATCCACTCGTCGAGTGAGGGGCATCTGGGTTGGTTCCATAGTTCAGCTATAGTAAATTGAGTTGCTATAAACATTGATGAAGCTGTATTTCTATAGTATGCTGATTCTAACTCTTGGGAAAATACCCAGAAGTGGGATAGCTGGGTTATAAGGTGGTTCCAGCCCTAATTTTTTGAGGAGTTTCCACACTGCTTTCCAGAGTGGCTGAACCAGTTTGCAGTCCCACCAGCAGTGTGACAGTGTTCCTCTTTTCCCACAGCTCCTCCAGCATCTGTTGTTGTTTGTGTTCTTCATTTTTGCCACTCTAACAGGAGTGAGGTGGAATCTCATTGAAGTTTTGATTTGCATTTCTCTTATTGCTAATAATGTAGAGCATTTTCTCATATATTTATGGGCTTCCTGGACTTCCTCTGGTGAGAAATTTCTTTTTAGATCCGTAGCTCATTTATTTATTGGATTATTTGTGATTTTGTTGTTTAGTTTTTTTTTTAGTTCTTTGTATATTCTGGATATTAGCCCTCTGTCCGAGGTGTAGCATGCAAAGATTTTCTCCCATTCTGTTGGGTCTCTCTTGACACTATTGACCAATTCTTTAGCTGTGCAGAACTTCCTTAACAAAACTCCTATGGTGCAAGCAGTAAAGTCAAGAATAAATGAATGGGTGCACTTAAACCTTTTTCCATTTTTTAAAATTTCTTTTTAGCTATATATACCATCAGGAGACACTATGATGTAATTACAAAAGCCTGGAACAAAATCTGCTCCAATTCAGTCCACAGTACTTCCCTGTTCCTGCTGCCTTCCCTCTCCTTCCACTTCAGGGATCCCTCTTCAATCCATTTAAATTTACTGACGTTTTTTAAAATCAGTGCCCTGTGGATACACCCAATGCCTAGAGCTACCACACCACATCCATGCATGAACATATGAACGTTCTGTGAAAATCATTCCATTGTTCTTCCTTTGTCCGATCCTTTCTTCCTCCTTCTCAATTCCCTTCTTCAACTCTATTGATCATTCTTGTTTTGATAAAATGTCCTTTCCCTTTTTTCTTTCTTTCTCTTTTTTACTAATAACTAAATCTCATATAGCACTTATTATGCCAGAAACTCTTTTAAGCACTTCATACATTAATTCTTTTAATCCTTGCACCAATCCTATGAGGTTAATAATTATTTTTACTTTCATTCTCTAGATGAAAAACTCAAGGCACAGAGAATTGAAATATGTCCTCCAAGTTCCCACGGATCCAACCCAGGAAGGCTGTCTCCAGAGTCCACGCTCCTGCCTCTGTGCTCTGTGGCTTCTTCCCCTTCCACTAGTGGGAGCTGCCATCGTCTGAATGCTTGCATCCCCACACAAACCTGAATCCGTGTGTTGAACCCTAACCCCCATGATGATGGTATTAGGAGGTGAGTCCTTTGTTCGGTGATGAGGTAATGAGCGTGTAGACCTTATCAATGGAATTGGTGTCTTTTAGCAAGAGGCCCTGAGGACTCACTAACTTCTTTCATTAAGTATATATAGTGAGAAGGCGTGAACTAGAAAGCAGGCCTCCACCAGATTTGAATCTACCAATGACGTGATCTTATACTTCTCAGCAGCTAGAACTGTGAGAAACACATTTCTCATGCTAAACTATGCAATTTTTGGTATTTTGTTATAGTGGCCCAAATGGGCTAAGACAGAAGGAAAGTTAATCACAGAAGGGAAGACATTTCTCTCATATTTCCTAATATTACTTGCTATGGGCACTCACACCCACACAAAGATACACATTCCTTCCACCTATCTATCCATCTATCATCCATTCATTTGTGATTCAGTGAATATTTGTTGAATACTTGGGATAAAGTGTGTACATATGTGTGAGCATGCATGCCTCTGTGTGTGTGTGTGCACGTGCATGCGTGTTTGTGTTTGCGTGTGTTAAGGGAAAATATTGTTTCTTTGCGTTTGAGTTATAAATTTACCATTTATTGAGGCAAATCCCAAAGTCTGCTTTGGGTCCAACCCAGAGTGTTTAATCATCTGTTATTTTAGGAAAAAAAGAAATAAGGTAAGAGGGAGGAGGAAATGGAATAGGGATTGTCTTAGACAATCCATTACACAGGTGAATGGTGCACTGATGGTGTGCTACATCAACTTCCATTTCTAAGTTAATCTGCTCATACTCCACTCCTGGGAGTGGGCCCTAAGTGTCTCATCAGCCATCCTCATAACCCGTGGTTGACTGGACAGGGAAAGACGTGACCTGCAGGGAATAATTCTTTAGAAGAATGAAGAGACAGAGCGTATCAGATTTTCTTATGTGGAAGTCATGCAGAGTTGAGCCTTGGGTAGAGGGTTGGGTCTGACCAATGACATAGCTGAGAGAGAACAGAGCTGACGCCACAGAGAAGCAGAATTCAGAGTGACGAAGAGGCCTCTGAGACACAGAGTACTAGCCCTTTGAAATCTGTGTTGGTTTTGGTCATAGGCTTTCCATGAAGCTGCCCATTTGATCTTCCTAGCAAAAACCTGGAGGTGCTTCTGTATAGTTTCAGTGAATTTCTTTTCCCTGACTCAGAATGACCCTTGACTTCACCAGGCAGGGGATCCTCATCTCCTTTTCAGTGAGGAAACATTTAGAAAATTTCCTTTTTAGCTCGAGTAGTATGAGATTGGTTTAATGTTGTCATTGTCTCTAGCTGTCATCGAACCTCCACCTCTCTATTGTAAAAATGCAGAACACTCCACAATCTTCTTCCTTTTCACCCCTGAGCACTGGGTCATGATATTTCATGGTGGCTCTGAAGAGTGGAAATCACGTTGAAGCCAAGTTCAAATGGCTGATTCCAGTGATGCTGGCGTACTGCTGTGGGAAGGTGCACCTCAGTTCTGCCCAGGGATGATGTGTTCAGTGGTCCCCAAAATCAATGTAAACAACAGACTGCTAAAATAGTATTTAATGCAAGGTTAAATGGAAGTCCTAGCAAAATCAGGTGCAGGGGGAATTTCTCAAACTGATTTAAATACCTACTGATGTACAGGAAATTAGAAAGGTTAAAAGGGCTATCTATCTCTCAGGTTGTACTCAAGTCTCACATCTTTAAATGAGGAGTTTGGGTACTGGATTAGATGGTATATATGACCCCTTCCAGTTCCTCAGTTGACTTTGAGTAGAGATGAAACCATCATAAAAAATTCAGCAGTTGAAGCATCCCCAAATGTTTATTTTCACTGTAACTGAGCTAAGGGGCCAGTAAGTGATGGTGGATAAGTAGTTTCTATGAGTTGAGAGTTTCAGTTCATTTTGTTAAAAAATAAACAAAACAAAAACCTACTCCATAATTCCTTGCATAGATTTTACAGGAAAGTAACATTTCCACTCAAAGTGTAGTCAGAGGTGGGGACCTGCTAGGAGAAACTAAGATGAACTCCATGATGAGGTGCAGAGCTGTCATCAAATGAAGCAATGCGTCTAAAGTTCTTAGTCTAGCACTTTTCACATTGAAGGTGGTTGGTACAGGTGAGCTCTTATTCTCTTCCTTCTTTCCCTTCTCTTTTATCTATAGTTTTTCAATACTCTTTGATTCTTAAAATCATGTAACCATATGCAGGTTAGTTTTATCTGTATTGCTAGGAAATTATTTCAACTTATTCCTACTTGATTAGTCAAATTGATTCTTAGAGCCAAGAAAGGATAGTGGAAGAGGATAAAAGGCAATTCTTTGGAGAAGTAATTCAATCTCTTTTAGAATCAGGATTAATTATGGATAAATGCTTTCTGACTAACTACAGAAATGGTATGTACATACAGATATTTTGAGGACTACATGAAACAGTGGGAAGGTGGAAGGGAAGTGAGAGCCAGTCCAAGCTGGGATGAGGTAAGGGAAGTTCTCATTTAATTAAAGGGGATGGTTACAACAGTAGAACCTGCTCCATTGTGTGATAGGTTTAAGAGTCCAGCAGAGGCTACCATAATAGAATATTTCAGGGTAAGTTAATGAAATAATGTTTTGTGAGAACCATGTCTTAGCTTATGATTCAGGAAATACCTAAATATTTTTTTGTTTGCTTTTCAGAGAATAATCTGTTTTTAAATTGTTATCCATTTTTGCAGTACTGGGAATGAATCCAGAGGAGTGTTCTACCACTGAATCACATCCCTAGACCATTTTTTTCCTGAGTCAGGGTCTCACTAAATTACTGAGGCTGGCCTAAAACTTGGGATCCTCCTGTCTCAGCCTCCAGAGTTGATTGGATTACAGGTGTATGCCACCATACCCATCTATTAATTCAGTTTTTATATGGTAAGTGATGGTATGATGGTACCCAGCTTTGGAGGCAAAAGTGTAAAATGTGCTGAGGGTTCTGAAGAATGATATATTCCATTTTTTTCCCTGCCAGCATTTAACCTGATAATTTGCATTTTTTCCCAATTTATCAGGGTATTGGGAACTCAACTTGCTAAGACCTGTGGTCATGGACTTGATTTTAATGTTTGGTATTTATTGTAGTCCTATTTAGTGGTGGTGCATGGAGCGGAGCTTGCAAAAACATAAATCTGGCCAAAGGCACATAGCTTTTCTATGATAGAGCTTTACTCTCTTCAAAATTCCATCCTCTGAATCTTATTTGACACTAAAAATGACTTTAGAAGGCTCAAATTAATTTCACCATCTTTTGATAAGGAGACTGAGGCTCAAGATTTAAATGACTTTCTCAAGTGATCTGGTGAAGAACAAACTCAACATTTCCACAGCTAAGTTTAGTTTCCTTTTTTCCCTCACAACACCTGCCTTTGTAGAATAGCTCCTCTAAGGCTCTAAGGCTCAAACTCCTGTGAAAAATCATTATATTAAGAAAACTGAGTTTATCCACCACCAGTGCTGTTCTCATTTTCTGCTAACAGATTTACTAAACAATTTTGCAATGATCCACTTCAGTAATTTTCTAACTTTAGGTTGCAAAGGAATCAATGGACATATTTTAAAAAATTCATATTTCTTGGTCTCTTTTTCAGAGCTTCTGAGTCACTAGGTTTGGGAAGTTCTAAGAAATCTGCATTTTAATAAGTATCCTAGGTGGGTATGTTTTTTGATGATGGACCATACTTTGAAAACATTTTTCCCCCCACTTAGTGATGCACTATCAAAGAGAATTCTCTCTAGAAAATCTTTTCTCCTCTTCCCTGCTGCAGCCTCCAGGAACTTTCTAGCTTGTTGGAGGTACCCAGTTCATTCTTTTCATCTGTGTGCTCACCAGTACCATAGATTCCTTCCCAGCTTATCATCTGGTTCACACTTTTGTTTCCAAGCTAATCAGAGAATGCTAGTGTTAAAAACCACACACAAATTCCTTCCTCCATGCCACAGTCTTTTAATACCTGTTCTTCCCATCATGCTGCCTAGCACACCTGTCCATTTCTTCCACTTCAGTGTGATCTCTTTTGGGCAGGAACTGTATCTATATTATGTACTTTAGTGTCACCAGTGCCTAGCATAGATGACACATACCTAGTAGGTACCCATTAATAGTCAATGATTAAATAAATGTGCAATCCTGAGACAGTTTCTTCCCAAGTACGCCACAGAACTCATTTGAGCAGCATTGCACCCAAGGACTTGCCAACTCTACATGTTAATGGGCCAGACTGACACATGTACCAGGCGTCTAAGATTGTTAGCAGAACAGCATGTTTCTTTCTTTCCTCTAAAAGTAATTACTGGTTGCTAAATATTCAAACACACTTTGAAAAAGCAGCTCATTACATTATGTTAAGAAATAAATTACTATTCCTAATTGCTTCTAGTAGTTAATTACGTCTAATTATTAGTCTGAGTAATAAATTACTGCTTCTGATTATGTTGTGGGCACAGTTGGGGCATTCAAAAATGCAATTTTCACAGTTGTTTACATCAGAATGTGTTTATGGAATTACGGGGCTATAATTACCCTGAATAACTGGTAACAAAAATAATAAACATTTGATAAATTCAATTGAAATATGTCACTTCTTCTTCAGCTCATTTGGAAAAATAAGCATTGAAATGAAACAACCAGGCTTGACTTTCCTAGTTTCTTCAGGGGGCAACAATATGTTAAAATTGAGATTTTTTTGTTTTGTTTTTGTTGAATGAGAACTAATTTAGAATTTCTCTTGTTATTTAAACAAGGAAAATAATCAGCTCTCTAATAGTGTTAAAAAAATTAGGTTACACCACCAGCAATGAACTAAATTATGGCTATTTCAGAAGAAATTATTATAAGTAGCAAAATCTCTAGAACTATCCTACTGAGTTATAACATATCTCCAGAGTGCACAAATATTAAGTGTAGAGCTTTAAAATTCCCTCTTCCCTGGCTTGAACCTGCTCTTTCACTGGCCAGTTAGTCAAGTCAATGATAAAAGCAGGTGATGTATGGGGAACTGTGGGCTGGCGTTTATATACCCATTACTAATTGTTCCAACCACCCATCACCACTATTTCTTCCCTGGATTTCTGTCACTCTGTGTGCTAGACAGATTTCTAACACTTTATATTCCATCATCAAACATAGACTTGAAAACTTGGGTGTTAATGGGTTAAGATGTCCCCAAGAACATTATCCTCCTTATGAAAGCTCTTCCCCTTGTATGTGGGCAGGACCTGGGATTTGCTTCTAACCAAGGGAATGGGTCAGAAGCTGAGGAGCAAGGATGCACGTGATTGCACTGAGGTGTTATGTGATCAGTTACACAGGTTGTAGGACCCTGCTTGTTTTCCTCCCTTGTAGACCTTGAGGAAGCCAAAGTGGGAAACCTCATGTAGTAAGTAACTGTAGTCACCCTGGATGCTGAGAGTGGCCTCCAGCCAACCATCTGCAAGAAGTGAAGATCTCAGTCCCACAACCACGAGGAACTGAATTCTGTCTACAGCCTGCATAGACTTGGAAACAGAGCTTCAGATAAAATGTAGCCCTGGATGATGACTTGATTTCATGCTTGTGAAATCCTAAATAGCTTAGGCATGTCCGGGCTCTTGGCTCACCAATATTGTGAGATAATAAATGTGCTGTTTTGAACTGATAAATCTGTGGTAAGTTGGAATTTTAGAAGTGCCTACACTCTCTCTTCCTACTGTCACTGACTATTATGGCATCTTGAGAGACAAACCATTATGCCAAGATCATGAGAACTGCCAGCAGTACAGCAATTGTATGTACATACATGGTCGAGTCACTGTGCAGGAAACAAGGCACAGGGATCTGATCAAAGCCCACTGGGTTGGACCGTGTGCAATTGCCATTTCCATGAATCTCATATGGTGGAATGCTAGCCCTTCCATAAACATCACTGCTCGGCTCTTCTGATAATACCACTTAGCCATTAAGCATATTAAGTCACCGAATTTCACTGTTTCTTCTTTCATTATCTGATAAATCAGGACTAAGATATTTTAACATTGTACCTGTTTCTTCTCATTCTACTGATGCCAGTTTGGTGGAAGTCGGGTTCGTGTCCCCAGGAGACGAAGAATGAAACCGAGAGACACCAAGGCAAGCATAATAGAAAGACCTTTTTTTTTATAGAAAGCAAAGCACAGGGAAAAGAGCAGACTTCCCCCAGAGTGGGAGAAGGGGACAGAGCCTAAGAGGCAGCTAGGTTTGCCCTTTTTATAGGATGCTCTGTTTTCAATTGGTCATCCTCTCCTCCAAACCCAGGACATGGGCACAAGGAATTCTGGGTGGGTCCAGCCTTGGGTTTTCACCTCGGGAATCAACAGAAAGAATGTGGCACCTTGCTTAGCAGAAGGGAGTGTCTGCATCTGACCCCACCTTGCCAGACCCTTCTCACTAGCACTGGAGGATGTCAAATTGATCTTAAAACAAAAAGAACCGGCTTTCCCTTGATTGAACCAAACATTCTAACTACTCTGACTGCCTAACTTTCCCTCCTGTCTCACTATCATCACAATACCCTATGATAGGTATTAACTACTGCATTTTTTCAGATGTGGAAATTAAAGCTTGAGGGGACAACATAATGGATTAAAGTCATGTAGTAGTAAAGACAGGATTCAAATCTAGCTGAGCTGATTCTAGAGTTCTTGCTTTTGCCTTCATTACATGATGGCTCTTCCCTTACAGCAGCATTGTATTAAGGTTATAGGGTCAGACTTTGTAGCTAGAGCGATCTGGGTATGAACTCTAGTTTCACTCTTGTTTGTCTTTAGGAAACTTACATTACTTCTCTGGGCCTCACTTTGCTGGTCTAAAATATGTAGAAGATAATAGGTACCTCATAAGTTTCTTTTGATAATCAGCTGAGATTGTTTTGCAAGCAAAGACCATAAAAAGCATTCAGAAAATGCTAGCTGTTTCTATTACCATCATGAGGTCAAAATGAGTTTAAATGAAGGAAAGCATTTTTGAACTAGTAGGTTGGCATATTTGCTAATATTATTGCCAGTGTTAGTCCTTAAGTATTTAGAAAGCAGAGAGCTACTTATACAATTAGTATCAATCACCTTAAAGACCAACAAATTAAGTAGTAGGTATAAGAGGATTAGTCAAAGAAAGAAAAAGAGAAAACCACTGGGCAGTCACCAGAATGGATTAACATTTTATATGAAAAAAATAAGCAATAAGCAAGTTTCTATTTTTTTCCCCTCCTGGATAAGTCCCAGACCATAGAGGACACCCTGGGACTTCCTAACAACCGCTGAATACCAGAGGCCACTATTTCTTTTGCTCTTGTGGTTTATAATTAGCTGTGAAGGTAAAGCTCATCAGATCAAGAATCTATTAAAAGATTATGAGCAGAAGAGTGACATCACCTGACTTCAGTTTTGAAATAACACTCTCCCCACTGGGACTGCCAGGAGACACAGTGGGAAATGGGAGGCAGAAGGTTATTAAACCATCTAAGAAAGCAGAGGGCTAATGTGGCTGCAGCAGAGACAATGGGAATTGTTTAGATTCACTTGAAAGTAGAGGCTGCAAGATTTGTTAGTGGATTCTGTACGAGGGGAGGACAGAAGGAAGGAGGAAGAGAAGGGAGGATAAAGGGAGAGGAGAGAGAGAGAGAGATGGTATGGATAGTTCTAGATTTTGGTCTGAGCCACTGGAAGGATGGGGTTGTTGTTTACTGAGATGGGAGAACTGATGGAAAGTTGGGTAAGATCTGGAGGTCATATGGGCAAGATCTGGAGGTCATATGGACAAGATCTGGAGGTCATATGGGCAAGATCTGGAGGTCATATGGGCACACGTTCGTTTACATCTTAGATGGCTATTAGCATTCCTTTAGGGACTTCAAGAGACAATGGAACTGTGAATCTGGCTCTCAGGGCAGAGTCTAGGGTGGCGGTGCACATTTGGAAGTTGTCATGTATACATGGGTGCTGTTTAAGATCAGGAGTTGAGATTTCATGGGAGTGGAGATACAGGAAGAGGTAATGACAGTGGCAGAGGGGAAGGAGGCAGTAGGGGTTGCGTCACAGTCAAAGGAGAGGCATCAGGACCCTCCTGGTGTCTTGAACGGGGTAGACTTACTGAGAGGAGGAGGAAGAGCGGTGGGAGGGCTCATGAAGACTTACTAGTGGAGGCTGCAGCAGGTCAGTTGCGAGTAGACAAAGCCACATGGTGTTGGTGGTAGGGGTACAGCAGTTGGGGTTTTACCCAGGAGCAAAAACTAAGACCCTGATTTCCTAAAGGAAAAATATAGAAGGCAGGGATGATGGTTTATCTGGGGCCTTCACAGGCAGGCATGAACACTCAAGGCCACAAGTCTCACAGCTGTGGCCCCAAGGCTGCCACCTTCCCCCTGCCTTAGAACTCTGGGCAGCACAGTAGGATTAAGTAGGCAGAGTTAAAGCTGCTTGGGTCATGATGGGAAAATAAAAAGAGCAGCATGTGCCAGACAAAGTGGCTCAGCACAGAGTTCCTTCTGTTATTTTGGAGGGACGTTCAGGATCCTTTGTCAAAGTCTAGAGCCGTCTGTGTGTGGCGAACAGCAGAAGCCATCCTGCCATCTTACTGCGGAAGCCCACCAGCAGTTCTATAATCTCTCAGGTCAAAACCCAAGCAACTGCAGCACAAAGGAAGACAGGAGAGCCCTGACTGCTGCTTTCAGGCTGCCTCCTTGGCCCTACTTTCTTCTCTGGTCACCGACACTGTGAATCTCTCCCTATATCTGACTGGATACAGGACTGACCGCTACTCTCTCAAGGGCTGCAGACTTTGTGGCCTAAACCAGGGGGCAGAAAGCAATGGTCCTTTGGCTCATGATTTCATAGGTCTAGGTCCACAGTGACTTGGGTCAATATGTTTCATTGCTGGTTTCTATTACTGCAGCTTTTTGGAACAGTTACAACTTTTCGTGTTTTGACTGCTTTGGTGCTGTAAGAGCAGAACTGAGTTCTTACAACAGAGAACATGAGACCACAAAGCCTAAGTATTTCACTAATGCTTCACAGGAAAAAACTTGCCAATGCCTGGCCTATACAGAACCAGTGCATCTGGATTCAAATAGTTACTATAAAAATTTCCCATGACGTTTCCCCATACACATAAGAAGGAAATGGTTACTTGATTTCACACATGGTTAAACCCCAAACTAAGAGGGCAATGGAAGAGAGAATCTGATGACTAGGGGGTCACTGTGTGCCAGGTGGTTTTAAGTGGAGAGAAAGTTTCAGCATTATTTTTTGGGAATAAGATTTGTTGGTGCTTGTGTCTCTTTTGGAAATCCAGGCTTTGCCGTTAAGTGGATGCTTGTGTTTGTGCAGAAGTCCGTGTCTTCTACTGAGTCTGCTGACATCATGAAATGTGCCCCTGTGGAAATACCTGAGTTAGAGGGATGGTGTACTTGTGTTAGGTTGCTAGGTATTGGAAGTATGACCAAATCCTTTACATTGAAAATGTCTCTGTAAGTTTCAAAATAATAATATAATGGCCTCAGTGTGCATGCATATGGGGGAGAGAGAGAGAGAGAGAGAGAACACACATTACATACACACATGCTGAGAAAAATTGGAGAACAGACAGTTGGGTAATGGCAAACCCAGCTGGCTCCACTATTTTGGGATTTGGAGACATCTAATACATCCAAACTTGGGAAAACACTATACAGCAATTTATTGGAACATGAAAAAAGAGAAAAGCTGAAGTTGGGTGTGGTAGTCATTTTCCATCCCCACGACGACACACCTGAGACAAACGACTGAACAGGAGAAAAGGGTTTATTTTGGCTTATGATTTCACAGGTTTAGGTCCACAGTCACTTGGCTCTGTTATTTCTGGGCCAGTGATGAAGCAGAGCATCTTAGCAGGGAACTTTTGGGGGACATTTTAGATCCAAATCATTTCATGGGGCATTACTTTCATAGCATGAACTCACTGTCATCATCACAGGTGACTTCGGCACTGGTGTCTCTTTCAACACATCTGGATGGGGGGTCAAGTGCTCATTAGCTGTGCACAGCACGAGCACACCCTTGCTCTTGTCATCACTAGGAACTACACAACATGTGCACTATGAATGGTAATCAATTCAACTGTGCAGATATGGGAGTTGCATTCCATGGACCAGTGAGCTCCCTGCATTAGGGGTATTTAAGTAGAGGGTAGGCAGTTCCTCATCAAAGATGATATGGATGTCACCTGGTCATTGCCTGTTACGGTTGGTGCTAAAAACACTCACAGGATGATGAAATAAAGGGAGTGAGATTGGAAAACTTTTAAAATCTATTTAAGTCAGTGTTTTGCTCCTAAGCCCAATGTACTCTTCTGTAGCATTTTATTTATTTTTTTATGTTTTTTTAGTGCAATATAATTATACATAGGAGTGAAGCTCATTGTGATGTATTTGTATATGCATAAAACATTATTTTATCCATTTATTTCCCTAGTACTTCCCCTTCCTTCTCCTCCTCCTCCTCCCTGGCTCCCTTCCTCTATTCTACTCTGTCTATATATAAATGCTTGTATATACACGCACAGACACTTACTTAAATTGGTGCATTATGATTGTGATATATTTGTACCTACATATAGCATAATTTTGTTGTAGGTCATAGAAATGTTTAGCAAGTCATTTCCTTTCCCTGGGCAGACAAACAGGCATTTCTCAGCCTCTTATGAAAGCTGAAATATCTGTACTCTTATTTCCGTCCATGTTCACCAGATGGGCAATGTTGAAAATGTCACAAAATGGAAGGAGCTTGGATCCCTGAGTTATTTCTTGGAGAAGAGCAGCCCAGCAGAGCCACCCATTTACACTGAACTGTGATGTGAGTAGAAAATTAAAGATTTTATTTTGTTAATACCGCTCAAATTTGGTGTGGTTTGCAATGCATTGGTATACATGATTAAGTTCAATAAAAGGAATTTTAGAGAAGGAGAACCTTAAGTTAAAAGTTGACTTTCTATAGAGCAATGCAAATGAATGAACCACAGGTGCATGTGTGTAGTTACAAACATAATGTCCAGCAAAAATTTGAATCACTCAAAATACATGCCATTTATAAAACTCAAAGTGCAAACAAAACTAAGTGATATATTTTTTGGTAAAATTCAAAAGCAAATCAAAAAGTGTGACAGAGCTAAACCTGGTGAGGACCAATAGAAAAGTGCCAGTAGGAAGGGTAAGGCAGAGACTCAAGATGCTTGGAAACATCTATTTCTCAAAGCTGACTTTTTTGATAAAGGGGGACAAAATATTACATGGAGGGGAGACAGCCTCTTCAACAAATGGTGCTGGTCAAACTGGACAGCCACTTGCAGAAAGTTGAAATTAGACCCATATCTTTCTCCTTGCACGAAAATCAAATCAAAATGGATCAAGGAGCTAGGTATTAAACCAGCTACCTCGCAACTGATGGAAGACAAATTAGGTCCAACACTTCAGCATTTGGGAGTAGACAAAGACTTTCTCAACATGTCTCCTAAAGTGAAGGAAGTAAAGTAAAAAATCAGTGAATGGGATGCCATAAAGCTGAAAAGCTTTTGTAATGCCAAGGAAACAATCAAAAGAGTCAAGAGGTTTCCTATGGAAATGGAGAGAATCATGGGCTATGATTCTTCTGACAGGGGCCTGGTATCCAGAATCTACAAAATCCTCAAAAATCTCAACTACAAAAACACAAACAACCCAATTAATAAATGGGCCAAAGAGCTAAATAGAAATTTCTCAACAGAGGAGATTGATCAAGCCAATGAATACATGAGAAAGTGCTCCAAATCACTAGTAATCAGAGAAATGCAAGTGAAAACTACATTAAGATATCATCTTAC
>PVKS010041222.1:0-16155 GCA_004027875.1 Aplodontia rufa
TGGAGTAGGATTTATTTAGGAAGAAGAGCAAGGGACTCTGCAAGGCGGAGGGGCACCTGAAAGCAGGATACCTGTGAGGTGATATCTTAATGTAATTTTCATTTGCGGTTCTCTGATTACTAGTGATTTAGAGCACTTTCTCATGTATTCATTGGCTTGATCAATGTCCTCTGTTGAGAAGTTTCTATTTACCTCTTTGGCCCATTTATTGAGTTGGTTGTTTGGTGTTTTTGATAGTTGAGGTTTTTGAAGATTTTGTAGATTCTGGATATGAGACCCCTGTCAGAGGAATCACAGTCCATGATTCTCTTCAATTCTGTAGGAAACCTCTTGACTCTTCTGATTGTTTCCTTGGTGGTGCAAAAGCTTTTTAGCTTTATGGCATCCCAATCACTGATTTTTGACTTTACTTCCTTCACTTTAGGAGACCTGTTGAGAAAGTCTTTGCCTACTTCCAAATGCTGACGTGTTGGACCTGATTTGTCTTTCATCAGTTGCAAGGTAGCTGGTTTTATTCCTAGCTCCTTGATCCATTTTGATTTGATTCTCGTGCAAGGAGAAAGATATGGGTCTAATTTCAACTTTTTGTAAGTGGCTGTCCAGTTTGTCGTGGTGCTGGAATTTGAACTCACGTACTCGCACATGCTAGCCAAGTGCCGTAACCACTGAGCCACCGCTCCAGGACACAGGACATTTCTTTTCTTTTCTTTTCCTTTTTTTTTTTTTTTTTTTTTTTGGGGGGGGGAAAGAGGGACAGTGAGAGAGAGAGAATCAATTTTATTTAGTTTTTCATGTGACTTTCGTTGCTCCAACACTTCATTGTGTACATAGTGCTGGGGTTCAAACTCGCATACTTTCGCATGCTAGGCAAGCTCCGTAACCGCTGAGCCACCACTCCAGCTCCAGGACATTTCATTTTTAAAAACCAAAAATATCCTCCTTTGAAGCTACTTATTTTACATTGCACCTTTGCCACTGAACGTCCTTTCCCTGTCCTCCCCCGTTTTAAGGCTTCTGCTTCATACTTCGTTGTGTGTTTTGAAACAGCCCTCACCCTGATTTTTGTTCTCTGTTCTTTGGCGCTCGTGTCTACATTGAGCACGTGGTTTTGTTAGAAGTCTTGGCATTTCATGAGTTAGAATAAATGCGTGCACACCTTTCTTACCGACTCACCACATGTGGTTTGGATTGCTGCCCTTTTTTGGGGGGTACCTGGAATTGAGCCCAGGGGTGCTTTTGAGACAGAGTCTTGCTAGTTGCTCGGGGCCTTGCTGCTGAAGCTGTCTTTGAATTTGTGGTTCTCCTGCCTCAGCCTCTGGAGCTGCTGGGTTCAAGTGTGTGCCGCTGCACCCAGCTCTTACCTCTCCTGTTGAGGCCTGCCTCGGATTAACTGTCCCAGTTGTGCTTGCTCGCCTGGCACACAGCACACTCGCTAGTGATGTACAACGTGAGTGCAGACTACATCGACATTTATTATGGTTTGACGGTCCTGCTGAGAATCAATATGGGTGTAGAGACTTTACAGTGCATTACTATTTTAATATTTGAGAGGATGCTTTTATTTGTAAGAATTGTGTGGTTGTGCCAGCCTGTCCATGTGAGGAAGTGGTGCGTCAGTGCCATCTGTTGGAAACTTGGCGAAGGAACCCCAGCCCATTTTATCACAGGCTGCTGGTGTGACATTGGTGTTTTAACACATACTTCCCCTCGAAAAGCACTGTTGATACTCAACACTGTACTCTTAGTGGTAGTCATTGGCTGCAGCTTTACATAAATTCCTCAAGAAAATTAGCCGGAACAGTAAATTTTAAACAGGAGGTTTAAAAAGATTCTACTGTTGAAAGTTAATTTTTATTTAAGAGAAAATGCACTGAGAAAGAATGGGAATATGGTATGGGAAAAAAATTTAGTTGAAGGCATAACTAGACAGTATTAAAGTATTTGTCATTTAAGTAATGTTTGAATACTTGGACACTTGAGTACCTGAACATTTGCTGCTATACTGTGTATTTCAAATAATATACAAGCTTTTTTGTTTTTTTAAGAGGAGGATCATAAGAGAGAAAGAGAGAATCAGGTTTAGTTTTTCCTCTGATTTTTGTTTTCCTGCACTTAGTTGTGTACGTGGTGCTAGGGTTCAAACCTGGGTCCTCGTGCATGCTAGGCAAGCGCTCTACCACCGCTCCAGTCCTATATGAACTCTTAATTACAGTATTACTGTGGATAATTAATGAGAATAGCTTAGGTGTGGTGTTAACATGTATTTAAGGTTTGAAGAGCGATGAATAGAACAGGGGCCAAGGAGTAGGCATGAGCCACCAATATTTGGAAATTCTGATACTGCCTTTCATGTACATGATGTGCAGATAAAAGAGGCTTTCAGCAGAGTACAAGAAAGGACAGGTAGTTGAGAAACTGATGTTTGTTATATTCAGCTTGGGAAATAGTTAAAATTTTTTAATGAAATTGTTTTGTGTATTACAGATTCATAAATTGTTACATTTATAGTAATGAACAAAAACAAAAGATGTGAGAACTTGCTGCTGGTGTCTTAGTAATGTTGCTGGTGTCCTTTTCCATTTTAAAATCTTGACAGTGTACTTCACTCTGAATAGATTTTAAAGAGAGATTTCAAAGGGTATTGTCAGAAACCCAGAGGAATTTCCTGTTCTAGTCACAATGAACATTAAAGAAATTGTGCTTTTCTTTCTATTTCTTTTTTTTCCCCCCAGGGCTGAGGACCAAACTCGGGGCCTTGCGCATGCTGGACAAGCGAGCGCTCTGCCACTGAGCTAAATCCTCAACCCCTAAAAGTTGTGTTTTTCTAGTTGCTTCTGGATATCTGTGGTGTCAGCAAAGTAGTTTGTCTTTTACTTTGTGTCCTTTCCTTTCATGCAGCAGTTAGTTTTCACTTCTAGATTTGAAAACCAATTGAGTAAAGACTGATTCTTGAACTTAACCAGATAATTAAGAAATTTGTTTTCATGTGAATGACATTTATTTTTCAAAGATTATTATAAATCAGGTATATGAAGAACTAAGAATAGTTATCAATGCTAATAATATGAGAACCAAGTGTAGTTTATCCAATTGAAAGGGTTTTTGTTGTTGTTGTTAAGTATGTGTGATTCAGTGAAAAAGTCAGAGAATTGGAAATGAGAGCAACTGGATCTGAGCCCTATGTCACTACTCACGAGCTGCTTTACCGCGTGGGGGAAATACTGGGTCTCACTGCCCTTAAGAAGTACCGAACACTGTGAATGTTGGTTATTTGAGGCTTTGTGATCTCTTCATTAGGAAAATAAAGAAATTTGAATGGCAAATACTGAAATCCAATGGTTCATGTTGTATTTATTTTTTAGCTACATTTGTCGTATCTAATCCTCATGATTCTGCTGTTCTTCCGTTAGTTCTGATGAATGCTACTTGTTATGTGAACGCAGTCATTTTTGATCTTTATATTCATGAAATGATTTGTGCTCCATGTTTGCTGTGATCTACTGAAAATTGCCTTCTGGTGACAGTGACAGTGCTCAGCAGAGTTAACAGGAAGCTTCTTAACCAAAGTGCTAAGCATTCTGTGTATATTTTAAGTCTAATTAAACATGTAGGGTTATATAAAATATATATTTAAGATGTATTATGTATTTAAGAAGCGTTTTCATTGGAATAATTTGTTTTATTCTATCAAGTAAATCATTTATAGTTTTGTTCAAACACTGCACTACAATGATTGCGAAAAGTATGTAAATAAACTCATAAACTTTAAATTATCAAGATTGGGAATGTCACATTAAAAATTTTCTGATCACTTTTGAAGCATTCTACTAACTTTAGATGATCTTTTTATTGCTTTTTAAAACAAGGAAAGCTAAGTTTTCTTTTTGTTTTCAGGTGTGCTTATTGTCTACTTCAAACTCATCCTTTAATTTCCCTCTGTAACTTGACACACGAGGGGCTCAAAAGCTTTAGCAACAAAATCCGTAGTGCTGCTTGTGTTCTTGGTGACCAATGACCTCAGTCTGACCTCAGTCTGCACAATTACATTCTTTTGCAGTATCCCTTTTACCATTCAGCGACTCTGTGAATTGCTAACAGACCCAAGGAGAAACTATACAGGAACAGACAAATTTCTCAGAGGAGTAGAAAAGGTATTTATTTTAATTATGTCAATTGTATGAAACTGAAGCATAATAGACTTCAGAAAAGAATGTTGGTTGAGATGTTTCAGGCTTTTTTTTTTTAATTGAAGCAGATTTTCTAGTCTTTTTTGAGATTTTCCCAAATAGTTTTCTGTTTCAGAGAGAGAGAGAGAGAATCTGTAGGATGGGGGTGGGGGTAGGGGGTAGTTGGGAGAAAGCAGCTTATTATCTTAGATTTTCATTCTGTGTATATAAAAAATTCTGAGAATTTCCACCAATGATGTTAACTTTAATGTAGTGTTTTACAAACTTATTGTGGAATTAGCACTTTGAAAACTTTCTGATGGAAAACATTTAAATTAAGTATTGCATGGAAAGAAGCAGGTGGGGTTGATCGTGGGTGGAGGGGTTGAGTAATGGAGAGTGAAACAGACTGATAAACAAGGACACCCAGTTGCTTCTGGGAGTAAGAAGCTTACTCTGCCTGGGGTGGCGAAGGGAGGGAGGCTGTGGGAACCAAGATTGGGCCAGGGAGTTGCTCATTCTTAGTTGATTGATTGTTGATTCCAAAACATAGTCTAGGGGTTGGAGTGGTAGCTCAGCGGTTAAAGGATGTGGATTCAAACCCCAGTACCACATACACAACAAAGTGTAGGAGCAACAAAAGGCACATGAAAAACTAAATAAAATTGATATGCCCCCCCAAATAAAATAACATGAAAACATACCCAGTGTATTTTACCCCGGGAACTGGAATCCAGAACCAGTCTAGTGATTTGTAATGGTTCTTAGGGACTTACTAAGCTAATATTTGTTAAGCCTTTACACCTTCAGTGTAGCAAGAATCCTCAAGGGCAAGAAACTGCAGTGTTGCATGAGTACTTATTTTTCAGCCCAAAGACCTTTAATAATTACATTTTAGAAATTTTTGGATGAAGAGACCGATGTCACAGTCGTCATCCCAGGGGCCCTGCCTTCAAAGTCAAGGCTGCAGTACTTAGTCACTACATGACTTTGGGCCAGTTATTTCACCTTCTCAGTTTTCTCCTGAAATTCTGGATCATAGGGCTGTGAGGGGTGTGGATTGCAGAACACTCTTGCGCACAGGGAGGAGAAAAGAGTGGCTCTAGAGTCTCTGGTACATGGTGCTGCACGAGCAGCTTTCCTGGCTGGCTGTGTTGGGCTGCCTGTGATCTTAGCCAAATGGGCTGAGGCAGGAGTGTCACACAGTCTGGACCTCAGCAACTTAGGGGGAGACCCTGGCTCAAAGTAAAAACTAAAAGGTGGGGTCGTAGCTCGGTGATGGAGCACCCAGGTTCAGTCTTGCGCACCCAAAAATAGACGAATAACAACATTGAGAAGCAGCAGTTCTGCAGTGGGTGCTGCTTGGCTCCGCACACCTTGGTGCAGGGCTCCCGAGGAACTGGGGTGGGAGATGAGAGGAGGGCCGTGTCAGCAAGATGCTCTTCTGGTCTCTCGTTGTTCCAGTGCTTTGTCATCAGGTTTCATTTTCAACCATTATTTTCCTTTGTGGAAGCGACATGACTGGAAACAACCCACTGGGATGATTTTGATAAAAAAAAAAAATTTTTTATTTTTTTTAAAGGGACAGTGAGAGAGAGAAAGAGAGAAACAACTTTGTTTACTTTTTCACATGGCCTTAGTTGCTCCAGCACTTAGTTGTGTACGTGGTGCTGGGGTTTGAACCCGGGTCCTCGTGCTTGCCACTGAAACCGCTGAGCCACCGCTCCAGCCCCGATTTTGATAAATTTAAAATAAATGATCAAACTTTTAGGTTGTAATTCCCTTTTTAAATCAACAATTTTTGTTATTGCAGAATGTGATGGTTGTTAGCTGTGTTTATCCTTCTTCAGAGTAAGTATGGAGTTTTTTTTATTTCTGGTATGTTGTTTAGTTATTCTAATACATTATTAAAATAAGTGACACTTAACTTGACATGTAATTAAGCACAGTAACATTTATTATGAACTTATCACTCATTCCCCCAAATAGACTGTTAACCGTATATTGCACATGTGTTTTGCACTGAAGAGGTTGCTGTGGTTGTGATGTTGGTCTTGCAGATTGTCACCCGATTGTCACCCGAGCCCTGGGTGCCTCCTAGGTTTGCAGCAGCTGCTTGATGACTTTCCTCTTCAGATGGCAAGTTTCTAGTTGTCACCATTCAGACTTGGCTTAGGGTGCATTACTGAGATTTGGACTCGATAATTCTTCGTTGTGGTTAGGTGTGCTGGAAATTAAAGGTTGAACAGTGTCCTTGGTCTCTGTCTGTGAGGCCAGTAGTGTCCATGGAAAGGACAGGGTTGAGTGACCTCTTTTAATGGGCAGTACTTGAGTTTAGTGTTTTGAGTGCACCTTTTTCCAGAAGAGATGCTAAGTAATAATCCCGTAAGGTAATTTTTCCTGGCCCAGAGACTACTTAAAAAACAATACAAACAAACAAACAAAAAACGGCAGTCGAATCTGGAGAACAGAAGACGAAGAACTCAGAAGTCTCATTGATTATAGGTTCTTTTCCTCTGTTACTAATTAGTGTGTGTTCATGTTCTCACAGAAGTGTGTCAGGATTTGTGGCAGTGAGAACTTGACATCATCAAAATTAAGAATGAGACCATCCATAACAGATGTTTTGTTTTCTTGCAGGAAAAACAATTCAAATAGTTTAAATCGGATGAATGGGGTTATGTTCCCTGGAAATTCACCAAGCTACACCGACAGGTGAGAGTATCAGTTTTTATATCTAGAGAGCTTCCATTTTCCTGATTCTGAATAGCAAGCTCAGAATACTTTTTGGACATTTTATGGAGGATACAGAATATACTACACCAAATTTTTTAATTTGGTAAGATGTGAATCTGAAAGTCAAAATTTTAACAAATACTTATGTGATGTGTCCACATAAAAGTTCTTTGGGAGGGCTGGCTTTGTACAAAAGTGGAAAATGATGTTTTTATCTTGTAGGTCTAACATAAATGGGCCTGGGACGCCCAGGCCACTTAATCGACCAAAGGTGTCTTTGTCAGCTCCTTTGACAACAAATGGTTTGCCAGAGAGCACCGACAGCAAAGAGTCGAACTTAACGCAGAATGAAGAGAAGAACCACAGGTTTGTGTGTGCTCTACATTAAAAAATAAAAAATGGGGCTGCAGCGGTGGCTCAGCAGTTTCAGCGCTTGCCTCGCATGCGCAGAGAAGCAGGTTCGAACCCCAGCACCACGTACATGATGAAGTGTCAGAATAACAAGAGCCACATGAAAAGCTAAATAAATCGAATATCTCTCTTTCTCTCCCTCTTGTCCCTTTAAAAAAAAAAACAAGTTTTCATAAGAGATTAAGGATGGTTTTCAGGAGTCATTTACCATTCGCAGCATTCGGTCAGCTTTCCCTATCTTTTGAGTTCCACATTTGTGGAATCAGCAACCTAGGATCAAGACTGCTTGGGAAAATAAATATTACATCTAGGGGTGGAGCTGTGGCTCAGCAGTGTCATGCTTGTCTGGCATACAGGAGGATCCAGGTTCAAACCCCAGCACCATATGCATAACTTCAGTGTTGGAGCAGTGAAAACCAGATGAAAAACCAAAATTGATTCTCTTTCTCATCCCCCCTTCCCCACTCTTGCTTAAAAAAAAATTACATCAACTCTCTCCCTTTCTTGTTCCTTAAAGAGTGGAGTAGAACAAGGGTTATCACATCAGGTGTTGCGAGTGGCCTGGAGCTGGTCCCCAGCCACAGGAGTGCAGGTGTGGGTTCGGTGTGAGGTCAGGGCAGCTCGTCGTGTGGTGCTGGCTCGGGGAGGGTGTGCGTGTAGGGTCTGTCCTGAGGAGGTGAGGTGGTCATGTGTAGGTTCTTTCTTGCTTTCACAAGGCACTTGGGAAAAGGTGCGCTTAAAATAGGTCCAAGCACTTTGACTCCAGATTTTCTCTGTCGAATTAAGGGAAAGAAGACACAGTGAGAGGGCACGCGTGTGTGTCCATCTGGGCACCACTGGCCTCACTGTGGAGGACATTGCACTCACTGGGACATGCACAGAGCGTGGGAGATGCTCACGAAACAGTTCAGGTTGCCTTGAATCATTCTGTTGATGTTTTCCTTTATGCAGATTGGACGGTATAATTTGGCATGAAGTACAGTTTAAAAGAATGTAGAAGATGAGGGAAATATGTTAATAACACTTTAAACCCTTTGCAGTGACTCTGCCACATCTGAGTCAGAAGCTTCCTCAGTGAGTCCTGTGAAGAGCAAGCACGCGGATGAAGATGCCCTTGAGGCAGAAGGGCGGGAGGTGAAGAGGCTCAGGTTCGACCGAGAGGGCGAGGTCCGGGAGACGGCCAGCCAGACCTCGTCCAGCGAGGTCGCTCCCACTGCGGCGGAAGAAGCAGGAGCAGCATCTTCATCTCAGGACAAAGACAAAGGAAGCAGTTGTCCCAGGCAGCACTGCACAGAGGAAGAGGAGGAAGAGGAGGAGGACGAGGAGGAGGACGAAGGTATTTGAGATCATCTGTAAGGGGTGGAGTGAGGACATCTCCAGTCCTGTCCTTGACAGAGTCTGACACAATGGGACTCCTTAAAGCTGATGTTGGGCCTCTCCCGCTCCTGGGTGTAGTTGTGCTGAGTGTCAGGGGGTGCGATTTGAACTGTAGAATATTAGAATTCGTGAAAGTAACTGTGGAGGCATTTTGAAAATAAAATTTAACTACAACATTTGCTTATTTTTAGAGTCTTTCATGACATCAAGAGAAATGGTCCCAGAGAGGAAAAATCAAGAAAAAGAATCGGATGATGCCTTAACTGTGAATGCAGAGACTTCTGAGGAAAGCAGTCACATGGAGGGGTCTGATATGCCTGGAGCTGAGGATCCCCACTGTGGCGGGAGTGGCAGCCCGGGCCCTGTGAGTAGCGGTGCCGACTGCCCGCACACAGGAGAGGTGGCAGGGTCCAACCCAGGGCGCACTGGAGAGCTTCCCTCAGAGCCGTCCATGGAGAATGAGGACGGCGCCACAGATGTCCCCGAGGAGCCCATGGAGCAAGACTGACCACTCAGAAACACTGAGAGACAGTATTTTACCTACAGTTCTGGTTTTACACTGTATAAATCTTTTATGTGATAAAGTGGACCTCTAGTTTCACAAGCGAGAGCAGCAGGTTGTAAAGCAAAGTTCTGGAGTGTGAGTCCCGAAGGAGTCGTGCCGCGGGAACTTGGACAGCAGCTCCTCTTGGTCCTGCTTACCGCTGACTTTTTTTTTTTCTTTTTGGCATCCGGTCAAATCAGTGGTTTGTGTATAGATTTTTTTTTTAATTTAGAATTAAAGTTTCTAAACTGGAACATAATTATAATTTTGAAGACCTTTTCAAGATTACCACATCTAGTTTATACATATGCAAGAAAGCTCTCCGTCTTGTCTCTGACAGCTGTAGCAGTTTTCGTGTTTTGGTCCTAGTTTCAACATTTTAACTGTGGATCATAGGGTTTCATGCTGGTTCCCAGGTTTTATTGGTTAACTGTACAATGGAACTTTAAGTCATATATACATACATATATATATATATATATAAATATAATTCTAAGGGGGAAATGTTATATTTTTCTGTTTCTATAAGAGATGAATACAGTGGATAATTTTCTATTGGTGATGATTGAGTTCACCTCTTTCACGAGACATTTTCTTTCTCTTCTGAGTAATTCATACAAAATCTGGCCCTTGTGAAACCCTGGACATCTTAAGTCTGTTGAAGTACCAGGTTAAACACATTCCGAGAGATCTGCTCACACTCAGATTCTTTTGTATATTTCTGAGGTGCCTGGTAAAGTGACTTCGTTACTCAGAGAAAACGTGTTTACCTTGGGAATTGTGTTCACACGCCAGCTTTTCCTAGAGTGAGCGCCTGCAGGGCTGACAGGAGACCACCTCGGAAGAACGGGCAGCTTCCTTAGCCTTTTGCTTGCTTCTCAACATTGTGAATATCGCACATTTCTTTCTAAATTATTCTAGAGTGTGCAAATGTTCATGGTATGAGACACCCCTGTACTGGAAGAATTGATAACTTACTTTAGTAACGTACCTGAGCTAAAACGACTGAAGCTTTAGGGGTTGCATAGAAACCACTGCAATTTGTATACATTTTGAAGTAAATTAAATATTTTTGAACATGCTCCTTCAACAGCCAGTGTTACATTTTTCAGATCAACACAAAGCACAATGATTACTCCTTAGACTCAATATTTTCAAATTCACATATTTAAAGTCATGCAAGCTGCAACGTCCCTGTCAAATTACTGGCTGCCAAATTTATACCTGTTTCTTCAGCTCCACCTTTTGATATTTAGAATTTTTAAATTTCTGTAAAGTAGATTTTGTAGACCGTAATGTGTTCACTGCCTTTGTGAAGCGGTATATAATTGTATAATTTCTGTGTGTAAACCGAATGCTTGGGCTTTCAATACAGTATTCATATAAAGCAATAAATATTAATGTTATGAAATATTCGAGTACATTTTTATCCAAATACAAAAGAATCCCTTTTGTAGTTTCAGATACCTGAAGTACACAGATGAACTTTAGAAACATGCAGTTTCTGATGTTTAATCATTTGCTTTGGGTGATTTGGAGGGAAAACACGAGTTTTGCATTTTGACTACTTAAATTACTATGACTAAAAAATACCCAAACGATTTGACTCCGTGTGTGTTTTTAGGGTAATATACTACTGACTGACTGGACAGGTTCACAAGCAGCTCGATGATATATTTATGAATATGTCTAGTAGTTGAAATAAAAATCGAATACTGGTTTACTGTAATAGAGGGAAATCAAACATTGTAAATTAAAAATTTTTTGCAACAATGTTAAAATGAAGCAATTTTAAATGTGACTTTCTTTTGTAGTAACCGAATTTTAAACATTTTAAGTTCAGAAATTTAGGAATTTTCTTTAGAATATTTATGAAGTTACTGTCAGTAAACCTATTCTTTACTCTCCTGTAACCTTTTGATATCTTTATTTTAATTGTAGTGCCATGGACCATTTGTAAACAAACCTGTTTCCTTTGTTGGTTATGAGTTGAAGGTTTTGCATCATGACTTTGAGGTCTGTGGTTTTTATTTGTAAACTTGCAATTGCTACTTCTGCAAGGGCAAATGTATTTCTTTATTAAATAAAGTACAATAATGGTGAATGTACCAGAATGACATCACTTAACTCTATGAGAGATCTGCATTTTAATGTGTAGTTTCATGGTTTTAATATTTATTAGCTGTTCATATGTTGATCGTAGATGAACTTCTTGCTGTTTATAGTTGTAGAATGCTAGTGGAATCCCTTCTTAGGGCAGGTGGCATCTTGTCATTCGGCTGGGAAGCCATGTGGAAGTAAGCGTCCACAAACACGCAGTGCACTTGACTGAGGGCGCCGAGGAAATGGCGGGCCTGATAGCGGCAGATCGGCGAGTCTTTAAAAGGCTAATTTCCCGCTCATTTCCGTAACACATCAAGCAAGTACTATTAAGATGTTGAATGGAGAAGCAAGACAGTGATTAAAGATATTTTATTTTTTGACCTTGAACAGATTATCTGCTGCTCTAGTCTCTTAACCCAAAGTGTAAACAGAATTTGGAGATGCTAATGAGGACAGTGAGAATATTAATGTAATGTGTTTAGCACTTTTGCCTTCTAAAAAGAAAACCAAAATTTTATCTTTTCAGTTCTGAAAATATGGAACAAATAATCCGTGAAAATGTCGTATTTTAAATGATGAGGTAAATTTGATCCACTTGGTGTTTATTCGCATCTGCACCGTTGGGAAGTGTGATCTGAGCAATGGGCTTGCCAGTCTAGAGAGCCAGAAAGACTCGCTTGGCTTGGAAAGGGGCCCAGGAGCCCAGGGCAGATGGCGCGGCCTGTTGAAGCGTTGGCTTCAGAGCGTTTTCTTTTGCTGGTGTAGATAGGCATGTATTTATGCTTTTTTGCATTTGTAAAATCAACACCTTTTCAAATAATGTAAATGTAAAATACTGGTTTACTTATAAGGGTACTTGGGCAGAATCTAAAGCTGCTACAATGTTAGATTTGTGAAAAATAATGTGACGGTGGGGGTGAAAATGCAACGTGTGAACCAAAGGAAATCGACCTTGGGCGCTGCTGCAGAGGTCTCGGCAGCGGCTTTTGAAGCAAATGCATTGTTCTGACAAGATGCGGGTGGTTCAGTCCAGGTTCGTGCTACTCATAGCATGGATGGATGCAAACACCCCTGTAATTTCATATGGAATTATTAAAATTAGGCTTACTGGGTTGTTGGCCTCATAAGGATGCTAGTATGTATTGGTTAGAACACATCTTTCACACTTAAAAAGTAATCAGTACACTTCAGAATTTTATTTCAACTTGGAACCTAGATTATTACTTTGCCAAATAAATGTATTATTTTCGTAATGCAATAAAATATAAATTAGAAGAGTACCCTCCTGTGTGGAATGGCGTCATTTACTGTGCTGGTTCACCCCGGCCTGCCCTACCTCTGGCTTCATCTGGTCTCTCCAGAGAGAAGGCTTGATGCAGAGCTGCTGCAGCCCTGTTTCCTGCCCAGTGGGGAGAAAGCGGCTGAGTTGCTGGGGAAATTGTGGGGCTTTTCCTGGCGTTTGAAGCCTGATTATCTGACCAAATCCAGATTTCCCACCGTAAGAATTTTTCTGCTGGCTGATTGGGCACAAGTGCGTCCCTGACATGCAAAGTCCGCTTTGAGGCTGCGTGGTCACAGTGCAGTTCCTGGGAGAGGTGGACTGGGTTCAGCCTCAGCTCGTCCTCCTCCACCTGTCACCTCAGCATTGTTGATTTTCCGCTGCCCCTTCGCATTGATCTCTTAATTCCCTCTGAACTTTCCTTGCTAAAGATGGGCGCTAGAGAGTGCGGGTAGGAAGACCGGCCTCCGCTGACGGGAGCCGCTTTACTAAGGGCTGTGCTGTTCCTTCCAGCAGTTTACTTCATTCCTAGATGTATTTTTTAAAGCAGGTTTTTGGTGGTGCTGAGGATGGAACCAGGGCTAGGTCAGAGCTCTGCCAACTGAGCTACATCATCCTCAGCCCCTTCTAAACAGTTTTAGAGCAACCGATTTTGATTTAAATTGTACAGAGTGATTTTTGGGTCTATTTAACGTTTCCGAGTTTTTTCTTCCCAAAGACCTGGTAACGTGTTAAAGTTAATGAATGTGCACAAATGTCCACCCGGCTGCAACCTGATGGAGAGCTCTTTCCCCACGCTCAGCCTGGCGCCTGGCCACGGGGACCGGAACGCAAGGGTGCTGAGGACACTGGCTAAGTTTTACCAATCCTGTGTTTACGTTTTCTAGGTTGAGGGTCCTGAGCTGATCCCTAAACCTTTCTCTGCAGGCAGGTTTTTGGAGTGGGAGTGGTACACACGGCTGCATGTCTTAAAAGGAGATCAGTGGACAGTTGGACAGTGTGTTACAGGATGCCAGCGTCCCCACGAGGATGTGGCAGCGTCAGATCAGCCACCCCAGCGTACAGAAAGCACAGCTTGTCCTCAGCTGGCGGCTGGGTGCTTCTGCAAGTGGGAGGTGGTGTCATTGGGCCACTGAGTCCTGCATCAGGACGTCATGGGGCTTGGTCTTGGATCAGTAATATCCGCATTATGACATCCTTAGGTGTGGTGGTGAGGTCTCCCATGCTGCATCACATTGGCTGAGAAGTTCAGAGGTACACTGAGTAGGACCGTCTTCATTGTGGATTCTGCTACTCTGCGCTGTTACCCAGTCCTGCGGCGGGGAAGGGTTGGTTTAGTTAGCTGTGGCCAAGGGTACTGTGGCAGGGAAGGGTTGGTTTAGTTAAAGGTGGCCAAGAGTCCCCTGGTGGGAAGGGTTGGTTTAGTTAAAGGTGGCCAAGAGTCCCCTGGTGGGAAGGGTTGGTTTAATTAACTGTGGCCAAGAGTCCCCTGGTGGGAAGGATTGGTTTAGTTAACGGTGGTGGTCCTGGGTCCCCGTGCCTTCAGGGAGGTGTGCAAACTCACTTTGAGCCTGCTTGTTATCTAAAGACAAGTTCCTTGGCTGGAATTCAGAATACAGCTACTCCATGTTGATTAGCAATGTGACTGATGAACGCCATCACACACAGCCGTTCGTCCTCAATGCGAGCGTGTCCTGGCAGTTGGGCAATGGTAATGTTTCTAAGGGAGAAGCGTGTTTCCACTGTCAAGTTGTCCACGCTACGCCTCTCAGGGCAGGGCCAGTGGGAGCTGCAGGAGGGGGTGTGGGGCCAGCAGCTCGGCGAGGGTGTTAGTCCCTCTAAAAGCAGTGCTTTGGCACGAATGACATGTCTGTATTTGCTCGTGCAGCTGAACTCTCAGTGCCTTTCCTAATATTTGATGTTTCAGTGTTGAACAGAGGAACAGGGTTCCAGGTACAGGGGACAGATACGTTCCCAATGTTTTCCCTACATTTTCCAAAAGATGATAAGGCGCAGAAATTCAGGTGTTTTCAACTTGAATTCCATTTACTTGTGGTTCTAGAATTTCACTTATTCCAGCAGAGGGAGGGAAGGAGAGAGAGCTTGGTCCTGCGTCAGGAGCAGCTTACAACTTTCTGGTTTCGGGCCCACGAGCCTCAGACTCAGCCCAGTTGTGACCCTGGAGGAATTCTATGGTCTGAAGACCCGGAAGCAGTGTGAGTTGGCTTTTGCAGTCCTGGGGATGCACCCGGGTGCTGTCGCTGGAGCCACATCCCCGGCGCAGCAGAGCAGGCCTTTAACGGGGCTCACTTCCCAGGTGAGCCTGGCAGGGTGGGGTAGAGGGACCTGCAGGCTAAGGCGGCCACCCCTGGCTGAGGAATATGGCTGTGTTCTCACTCTTGAAGTGAAGCAGTGACATGCACCCGGGAGGGTGACAGGTGCTCTGCTTAGGATTATGGGTAGAGCCAGTGCAGGTCTGGGATTCTCTTAGGGAGAGACAGAGGAGGAGAGGAAAATGCACCCTGTCCCCTGGGTAGGAATGGAGTCGAGGGTTCGTCTTGGTCAAGCGCACTCCACGTCCACCCTTAATGTACACTGTACACTCCACGTCCCCTCAGCACGTGCCCCGTGTTACGTGGCTTAACCTTCCCAGCAACCCTAGGACAGCCAATTGGTGCCCAGCCCACTTCATGGGTGACGTGTTAGGTACAGAGTGAGGATCAGGAGCTCCCCCCGCAGGCTGTTGGTTTTGTCATTAGGCACTGCCTGGTCTGGAGGTTTGCAGGATCAGGGCCAGGGTGGCACCCAGGAGTGGGTGGCAGGGAGGGGCCGTTCCCGACATCCCAAGGTCCTTGGAGCCGCCAGCTCGCCTGCATTCAGGATGTCAGATCTTGTGCACAAAAACGCAGGCCTCTGGTTGCCCTTTGCCGTGTGGTTGACCGTTCATCACCTTACCTTCGCAGTTAGACCTCAACACGCGACACTTTAACTGTATTCTGTAAATACTTGGTAATTTGCAACCAAAGTAATTCCAGGAGAGCGAATGGCATCGGTCAGACTCCTGGCCCAGACCCTTGCTTCTGCATTCCTTAGTTCCTGGAGCCCCTTCCCACCCAGTGCTCCAATGTGGGACACCATGCTGGGGCCCCGGGCTCCTCGGCTGTGTGATCTCAGCATCTGTGAGGTGAGCAGTACGAGGAGCCTGCCTTGGGGGGCTGTGGCCAAGGCCCCACAAGAGCAGTGTGGAGAGACGTTCCAGTCCGTGCTCTGGGTCCGAGGAGGCAGAATGTCATGGTGGAGGGGCGTGGAGGAGGAGGGCAGCTGACCTCTTGGTGCTCAGGAAACAGCACCAGAGAGGGGAAGGGGCTGCACAGAAGATGCCTGCTTCCAGAAGCTCCTGCGCCCACCTCCAGCCACGCCCCTCCTGCCTGCCGTTACCACCCAGAACAGCAGCCCTCCAACGATCAGCTCTCCAAGAGGATTGATCAGCAGTCCTCCAACGATCAGCTCTCCAAGAGGATTGATCAGCAGTCCTCCAA
>PVKS010041223.1:0-16134 GCA_004027875.1 Aplodontia rufa
CCTCCTCCTCCTCCTTCTTCTTCTTCTTCTTCTTTCTCCTTCTCCTCCTTTTTTTCCCCCTGTGTTTAAGATCAAACACAGGCAAAAAAATAAAAAAATAAAAATCAAACACAGGGCCTCTGGCAAGCTTGCCAGGCAAGCTCTCTACCACTGAGACTCATCTACACCCCTGCAGTGCTGTTTTTTAAGGGCAAAGGATTAAAAGCAACTCATCAACAGGGGATTGGGTAAATAAATGACACACAGTGCTACAATGGAAAAAGATGTAGCCACAGAAAAGATTACATACTCACATGAAACAATATCTAAGATTAAGAATAAATAAACAAAAGTGTAATGTGTATCATTTGTGGGGGGAAACAATTTTTTTTTTTTTTTATGGGGCTGGAACGGTGGCTCAGGGCTGGAGCGGTGGCTCAGTGCTGGAATGGTGGCTCAGGGCTGGAGCTGTGGCTCAGTGCTGGAATGGTGGCTCAGGGCTGGAGCGGTGGCTCAGGGCTGGAGCGTGGCTCTGCAGTTGGAGCTTGCCTGGTACGTACCAGGACCGGAGTTCAAACCCCACCACCACGTACACAACAGAGTGTCAGAGCAACAAAAGCCACATGAAAAACTAAAAAAGAATGATTCAGGGCTGGAGTGGTTGCTCAGTGGTTACAGCGCTTGCCTGGCATGTGCAAGTACACGAGTTCAAACCCCAGCACCACCGTACACAATGTAGTCTCGGAGCAGTGGGGACATCATGAAAAATTAAATAAAATTGTTTTTTAAAAAAAATGATTCACCCTCTCTCTCTCTCTCACTGTCCCTCTCTCTCTTAAATAAATAAATAAATAAATAAATGCAAGCTCTTGTTAAATTACCCAGGCTGGCCTTGAACTTGTGATCCTCCTGCCCCAGCCTCCTTAGTCACTGGGATTACTGGCATGTGCCACCAGGCCCAGCAGAGTTTTCTGCATTGTTATCTAATTTAATCCTTTTTAAAATCCGCTGGAAATGTCATGTTTATCTATAGGCCAGTATGTTGGGGTGTAGCCTTCACCCCCGTTTCTCACCCCCATTTCAACAGCTGCCCTAGAGCGATCTTGTTACTATTTCCATAAGTTCCACCTGGAAGAGCTGCTAGGTCCTGCTTTGTTAAGCTTCCTAATTGTTATGCAAAATAAAGATTAGAGTGGGTTGGAATGTGCTAACCACAGGCTGTTACCTAGTTGTTTGTCTGTACTCGAAATCTGCATAACCCCTGGCAACTCCCTTGGAAGGATTATTGATTCTTTGGCTTCTCCCCTCCTTATAAATACCCTGTGTGCCTTGATAATAAACGGATTCTGGGCTGCCTTCAGCTGCGTGTGGTTGCCTCGATTTCCCAGCTGGGAGGGAAGGGGTCCCCGGATGAGGAGGGGCCCAGTTTCCAGCCGTCGGCACTCATCTTCCTCCTGATCGGCTCCCGGGGGACAATCCAGCTCCCCACACCAGTAAAGTAAGGTTCATAAATAAAGTCACCTGCACAGTCTCATAACTATGAAGTTAAAGAGCACAGACTGGTACCCAGGACTGAATATCCTGACTCATAAGTGGAGTATGGGGTCTGAGCCACAGCTCCCAGGCAAGTCCTTGTCCCCTCGCTGGCTTGGACACAAGTCTTTGGAAGACCGTAGTTGCTCCTGAATTTGGGGGGAGGGTCTGGTCTGTTTCACTGTCCTGCTTAAAAACCTTCCTGACACCAGAATAAACCCAATGACTCTGACCTCAGTACAAGACCCAGTGCCATGAGCCTCCTTCCCAATTCTCCCCACTTCCTCCCCTCTCAGTTCCAGTCACAGGGAATGACATTATAACATATTCTTTACCCCAGTGCTAGGGACTGAACCCCTAGGTGAAACACACACTATACCGTTGAGCTACATCCCCAGCCCCAGGGAGAGGGAGAGAATAAGAGAGAAAAAGAAAATCAATTTTTTAATTTTTCCATCTGGCCTTTGTTTCTTCCACACTTAGTTGTGTATGTGGTGCTGGGGTTCGAACCCAGGTCCTTGTGCATGCCAGGCAGTCAAGCGCTCCAACCACTGAGCCACCACCCCAGCCCCCACAGAATGATTTTTAATTCTTCCAAGAGGCACCAGTCTCCTGGCTCTAGGCCTCTGCAGGTGCTGAAACCCACTGCTAAAACCCATCTTGCCCTCTCTATCCTGGTTATCTCCTGTCCCCCTTCCATTCAGAGCTTAACCAACCCCCTCCTCCAGGAAGCTTTCCATGACTGCCACCCAGACTTGGATGGTGGATTCCCTGCACCCAAGCACTTAAGTCTGTGCCAGGTACACACAGAGGCACTTTTCCTTTATTATTTCATTTAATAATCATAAAACCTCAGAAGCGGTGGGTCTCAACCTTGGAGACACATTAGAATCACCTGAGAAGTTTTTAAAAAAATTTAAAAACCCATCCAGTCCCCAGACATTCTATTTAATTGTCCTAGAATGCAGACTAAGCATCAGGAATTTTTTTTTCCTGAACAATACTATATTCTGAAACATGATTTGTGTATATGGCTTTCCAATATTTCTTTTTTTTTTATTAGAAGTATATAGAGATACAGTTGAGGGGGAAACATTATCAAAACAGTAGCAATCAATGTATATAAGCTTTGTTATCCAGGGGTCATGCCAAAGCATAGATAAAGCACCTTGGGTTTCACCTGTTGCAGTTTCCCCCAGAAGAACTCAAAGCATCAGAACTTTTAAAAGCTCCCTAGGCAATTGTCACCCACAGCCAGGGTGGAGGCCCAGTCGCCTCTGAGATAAATATGATTAGGATCATGACTCTTCCCCTCCAGCCACACACACTGAGGCACAGAGAGGCTAAGTGAGTGACCAAGCGTCACACAGCTAGTGAGTACTGGTGTGAGGATTTGAACTGAGAAAGTCTGATGTCTAAGAGTCATGGGGGGAAAAAAAAGGCAAATCAATTGGCTTCAGTTAATTATAAGCCCAGTGATGGAAAAGTCCTGGAACTGTGAGACAGCTCTGTTTTGAGACAGATACTGAGGGCCCCCGGGCATGGGATATTTTTAAACTGGAAGCTGGTGATTCTTGCAAACATCCTGTCGTGGCTTAAACACTGAGCAGATTGTTTGGGGGCCCATCAGCCCTTTCTCTGCTGAGATAACCCTCAGAGTTAGGTTCCTCCATCCCCTGGAGCCAGCAGATCCTGCAGGCTCAGGAGACAGGGGGACATTTTCATAATGGAGGAGGAAGAGGAGAGCCCATCCCAATCTCACACCCCTGCCCCTTCTCCCTTTCTCTGCCTGCCGGAGGGCCTGAGAATGGATCTGGACAGCACAGCCAGGGTCCCCCAAGAGAGCATGTGCGAGTTTGCCCTCTTCCGCCTGCTTCTCAACCCACACAGCCATGGGAAAACTGCAGAATGCTCCCGAACACACCCCCAGTGCGTGGCTTCTCCAGCAAGTGCATTGCTACAGACTCTGGGTGACAACTGAAGGTTCCCCTGGAAATGCAAAATATGTGTGGCCTTTAAGTGACAATCCCACCTACAGAAATTTCCCCAAAAACCCCCGAGGGAGCCTTGAGGCCAGTCTTGGCAATGTGGAGAGACCCTGTCTCCAAATGTCAAAAAATAAGGGTGGGGGCTGGGGGCGTGGCTCAGTGGTAGACTGCTTCCCTAGCATGCATGAGGCCCTGGGTTCAATCCCCACTGTGCCCCCTACACACGCAAGTAAAAAAGGAGCCCAAGACTAGTGAAAAATGAAACCTAGGGCCTTACATGTACTAGCAAGTGCGGTACCACTGAACCACACCCTCAGTCCTACTCTACTAATTTTTCTAATTTTTTTTTTTTTGTACCAGAGATGGAACCCAGGGACACTTAACCCCTGAGCCACATCCCCAGGCTCCCCCTCCTGTTTTTTCTTTAATTTTTTCTTTCTTTCTTTCTTTATTTTTTTTAAAGAGAGAGAGAAAGAATCAATTTTTATTTAGTTTTTCATGTGGCTTTTGTTGCTCAGACACTTGGTTGTATACGTGGGATTTGAACCGGCATACTCGTGCATGGGAGGCAAGTGTTGTAACCACTGAGCCACCACTCCAGCCCTATTTTTTCTTTTTTTAAAAAGAGGGATAGGGCTGGAGCGGTGGCTCGGTGGTTATGGCGCTTGCCCGGCATACACAAGTACACGGGTTCAAACCCCAGCACCCACATGCACAACTTTGTGTGAGAGCAACGAAAGCCACGTGAAAAACTCAGTAAAAATTGATTCTCTCTGTCTCTCTCTTTCACTGTCCTTCTCTCTTTAAAAAAAAAAAAAATAATATATATATATATATATATATATCTAAAGAGAAGGAGAGAGGAACAGGGAGAGAGAAAAAGAGTGAAGCAATTTTTAATTTAGTTTTTCATGTGACTTTCATTGCTCCGACACTTGGTTGTGTACGTGGTGCTGGGGTTTGAACCTGTGTCTTCACAGGTGCCAGGCAACCACTATAACTTCTAAGCCACTGCTCCAGCCCCTCACCCTCCTTTTTTTGAGACAGGGTCTTACCAAGTTGCTTAGGGCCTTGCCAAGTTGCTGAAGCTGGCTTGAACTTTCGATCCTCCTGCCTCAGTGGCCCAAGACACTTGGATTATAGGCATGTGCTATCGCACCTACTAAATGTTTTTAAAAGAGAGGAACAGAGAGAGAGAGAGAGAGAATCAGTTTTATTTAGTTTCATGTGACTTTTATTGCTCTGACACTTCGTTGTGTACATGGTGCTGGGGTTTGAACCTGGGTCCTCACACATGCCAGGCAAGCACTGTAACTGCTGAGCCATTGCTCCAGAGCACCCCTCTCTCTTTTCCCTGTCTCTTTAAAAAAAGAAATTAGGGGGGCTGGAGCGGTGGCTCAGCAGTTACAGTGCTTGCCTGGCATGCACAAGGACATGGGTTCGAACCCCAGCACCACATACACAATGAAGTGTCAGAGAAATGAAAGTCACATGGAAAACTAAATAAAATTGATTCTTTTTCTCTCTATCTATCACTGTCCCTCTCTCTTTATTTATTTATTTTCAGGGCTGAGGACTGAAATCAGGGCCTTGCGCATGCCAGGCAAGCACTCTGCCACTGAGCTATATCCCCAACCCCTGTCCCTCTCTCTTTAAAAAGAGAGAGAGAGGGAGAGAGGGAGGGCTGGAGAGGTGGCTCAGTGGTTTGGAGAGCTTGCCTGGCAGGCAAGAGGATGCAGGTTCAAACCCCTGCACCACATACATGACTAAATATTGAAGAAACAAAGGCCAGATGAAAAAATAAACTGTCTCAAAAAAAAAAAAAGAGAGTTATTTATTTATTGGTACCAGGGATTGACCTCAGAGGTACTTAATCACCGAACCTCATTCCCAGCCCTTTTTATTTTTTTATTTTGCTGAGGGCCTTGCTAAGTTGATGAGGCTGGCTTTGAACTTGCGATCCTCCTACCTCAGCCTCCCAAACTGCTGGGATTACTGGTGTGCACCACCACGTCTGGCTGAGAGTTAATTTTTTAATTATTTTTTTCATCTGGTTTTGATTTTTCTGACAGTTGTGTATGTGATGCTGGGGTTCGAACCCAGGTTCTCGCACGTGCAAGGCAAGCACTTCCATTGCTAAGCCACCTCTCCAGCACCCTACTTTACTAAAATTGAATAGAGGGAAAACAGGAGAGAATCGTGATGTCTGGATCCCCAGGGCATCATCGAATTTTCTGATCAATACAAAATCTGCTGTGGTTGGGAGCATCCACCTTCTATTTTCTCCTGGCTTGATTGGACACCTACATCCACCATCTCTGAAGTGCATTTTCAGACCACCCTGTCAAGGATATTCACAGCTCCTCGCAATTTCTGTTTTAGGGCAGCACATGTAGGCAGTTCCTGTGATCAACCTGGGGTCTCCAGGATGCTCCTTTAAAACCATTTCCTTCACTCTTTTCCGTCACTTTTGCTCATTCTGACACATTAAGAGAGGGACAGTGAGAGAGAGAGAATCAATTTTTATTAGTTTTTCATGTGGCCTTCATTGCTCCAACACTTCGTTGTGTAGGTGGTGCTGGGGTTTGAACCCAGGTCCTCATGCATTCCAGGCAGGCACCTTAACCGCTGAGCCACGGCTCCAGCCCTGACACATTGGCTTTTCAAGGAACTCTTCACATCTTTGGGCTGCCAGACACTAGGAAACCTACCCTGGGTTCCAGAGAAGTGACATTAATTTATCTTACTCAGTCCTGATATCTTCCTGCTCGATCAGGAAGTGGGTTAAGGGAGTGGCTGTGGGAAATCAAAAGGCTTTTCGTATCAAATGGTTTCTATGTAAAATTGGTTGTTTATCTCATAATTACAGAGTACACAGGGAAACATGCGGCTTTGCAGCTAAGGGCGTTACTACCTTAAATGGGTGCTCAAAGTCAGCATCATTAACGGTGGATGATAGAGTAAAAGTTTACAAGTTCTCTTGACACTTTGTTTTGGAGGGTGGGCAGTACCAGGGCCTTTCTTGTGCTAGGCAAATGCTCTACTGAGCTATACACCCAGTCTTTTATTTATTTGGTACTAAGGATTGAACCCAAGGTTGCTTAACCACTGAGCCACATCCCCAGCTTCACCACCATCCCCCAAGCCCCCGCTTTTCAACTTTTTTTTTTTTACTTTAAGACAGGGTATCACTAAGTGACTTAGGGCCTTGCTAAGTTTCTGAGGCTGGCTTTGAACTTTCGATCCTCCTGCCTCAGACTCTGAGCCAACCCGATTACAGGCGCACACCTGGCTCTCATACCCAGTCTTTCTTACCGAAATGTTTAACCTGAACCTAATCAAGCTGCCAGATCTAGCTTCCACTTTTCAGAACATTCAAGGTACAGAGGAAGATATTAAATAGTATCATGGGGACACAATCAAATGAAGCCAGAATGTGGGACATTCTTCAAGATTGCCATGGACTCTTCAAAACAATCAGTGTCATAAACTAGGGATGTAGTTCAGTGGTAGAGCACTTGCCAAACAAGAGCTTAAGGCTCTGGGTTCAATCCTTAGTAGCACAAAAAGAAAAAGAAAAAAAAATATCAATGTCATAAAGGAGAGAAAAAAGGAAGAAATGATGTAGATGTAAAAAGATTGCTGATGGAATGAAAAATGTTACTTTGGAAAATAATTCAGGAATTTCTTACAAAACTGAGCATGCATTTGCCATATGACCCAGCAATCACACTCTTAGATACTTATCCCAGAGAAGGAAAAACTTAGGCCAGGCCAGGCGTGGTGGCACATGTCTGTAATGCCAGAAGTTCAAGAGGCTGAGGAAGGAGGATTACAGGTTGGAGCCCAGCCTCAGCATTTAGCAAGACCCTAAGCAACTTAGGGAAACACTTCAAATAAAAGCATAAAAAGAGCTGGGGATGTAGCTCAGTGGTAAAGTCCCTCTGGGTTCAATTCCCAGTAATAGGAGAAAGAAAAAATTCACATTCAGCATGACTCCATTGATATAAAACCTGGAAAATGCAAATAGGATTTATAAGTGAAACAATGGTTGCTTGGGACTGGGGAGAGGGCAGATTGAAAGAATGGGGAGAGAAGGGAGTGGAGACACATGGGAGGGAGGGATTACAAAGGAGCACCAAGAAACTTGGTAGTAATTTCACGAACTGGACTGGAGGAATGGTTTCATTGTGTACACGTTTCAAAATTTATCGAATTGTATGCTTTAAAAGAACAAATCATGCTTTTTTTTTTTTTTTTTTTTTTTTTTGATACTTGGGTTAGAACCCATGTACTTGCACATGCTGGGCAAGCACCATTACTACTGAGCCACCTCTTCAGCCCCTGTCCCTCTCTCTTAAAAAAACAAACAAAACAACAACAATAAAATAGTTCTTCTTGAATAAAGAAACTTCTTGAAGCAAGGACTGAGTCCAAATTATTGATGGGACTGTCTCCCCAATGCCTTTTTTTTTTTGGTACCAGGAATTGAACCCATGGGCAACTTAACCACTGAGACGTGTCCCCAGTCCATTTTTTGTGTTTGAGACAATGTCTTGCTAAACTGCTTAGAGCCTGGCTAAATTGCTGAGGCTGGTCTCGAATTTGCGATCCTCCTGCCTCAGCCTCCCAAGACGCTGGGATTACAGGTCTGTGCCACCACGCCCAGCTCCACTGTTCCTTTTGAGCCTGCTGCCACCCACCTCCTTTACCCTTCGCAACCACATTCACCCCACCCCACGGTTTGGATTTGAACCCAGGGTGCCTAACCACTGGGCCACATCTCCCCAGCCCTTTTTAATTTGAGATGCGGCCTCCCTAAATTTCTGAGGCTGGTTTTGAATTTGGCGATCCTCTTGCATCAGCCTCCAAAGCCCAGGGTGTAACTCCTGCAGTTTACATACATACACATTACTAACGGGCGGGGTGAGGAGATAACCCGCCACGCCGGGAGTATAAAAAGAAGTGAAATCCAGACGGTGGAATTCACTTTCAGAAACCGCAGAACTAAAATCGTTAAAATTGGGTTGAGGGGCTGGAGCGGTGGCTCAGCGGTTATGGTGCTTGCCTTGCATGTGAGAGTACGCGAGTTCAAACCCCAGCACAACGAGCGTCCGAGGGGCGAGAGTCACATGAAAACCACACGAAATACTAAATAAAAATTGCTTCTTTCTAAAAAAGTAAAAGAAAATAAAATTGGGTTGAACGCAAACCCAGGAATAAAAAAGTAAAAACTAAACTGTACAACATTTAAGTCTCTCAAACTAAACTACACTTGGTCACCAACCAATTTAAACATCCAGCTAAACAAACTAATTTTTGGACCGTGAAAGCTCAGTCTCCGTAGAGACTGTCAAAAATTGCCAATGCCGACTATATTTCAAGTCGTCATGGCGGGGTATTGGGAAAAGTTTTCAATTAGCAATAATCGCGCCTCGGATAAACCTCATTGGCTACGATACTGCCACTGCGCAAAGCTGAAAAACGTGACGTGCCACTCTGCCCTCCCATGGATGACAACTACCTTTGCAGTGAGGGTGACCATAGACAGCATGTTTATGGATATGATGTGTTCCTGTCCGATCAGTTATGTTTAAGCACTGTCCCTCATGGAAAATTTCTTGTCATTGCATTATTCTGTGTCCAACATTCAAATTTTAGAAATACAAGAGCAGTCGCTGAGGATGCTGGGAACTCTTATGCAAATCAGCCTGACGTCCTACAGACGTAATTTAGGTTGAGACTCAGAAACACCAGCGGGAAAGCGAGGCTGAGCCGGAAAGGTAAAACTCGGGAGGCACCAGTGGCTGGGTGAGAGTGATACAGGAATAGCGCACGGGAGTTAGTTTTTTTTTTTTTTTTAAGAGGGGGAACTACTCGTAGAACGTAATTAAAAGAAGGTCAATATGACTACCAAATTCACCGTGATCAAAGAAAACTTCAACCAAAAAAAACTCTTTTTCTAAACCTCCAAGAAACAAACAGGAAAGCATTTCAAAGATGAGAAGAGTTTGACTCTACCTAGTTTATCACCCGACTTTCTTCGTTCAGACGAGGTTGGTTAAGTATAACCCACAAAATGCTGTTTTAGCGAGCAGCTTCTTCGTTCCGCAAAAAACATCTTACGTTAAACTCGAGAAAATTCAGTCTCCGTAGAGACTGTCAAAAATTGCCAATGCCGACTATATTGCAAGTCGTCACGGCGGGGTATTGGGAAAAGTTTTCAATTAGCAATAATCGCGCCTCGGATAAACCTCATTGGCTACGATACTGCCACTGCGCAAAGCTAAGGAATCACACCCACCGCCCTCGCCCCCAGTAAGTGAAGTGCCTATTACACAAAGGCGAGTTTGGGACTGATGGAAAAACTTTCAGTTGCTGTTTGACTGGAATTTACACAATCGCATATAATCGTTATGAAGAGCTCTTGTACGAATATGGGGTTTCGATTGTGAATTCATTGAAGTAGGTTTTGGTGGAGATGTGAAGCAAAGCACTATGGGAGGGAAGATGCTAATAGACTGAATTCCGAGCCCGCAAGGGCAGAGAATGCTCGGAGTCGGGATTCTTGGGCTCCGGTTTCACGGTGTTGGTAAAATTTCTGTAGTGGCGCATACCTGTAATCCCAGCGATTCGGGAGAACGAAGCAAGAGGCTCACAAGAGGCCAGCCTGGGTAATTTAACAGGGCCCTGTCTCAAAAATCAAAAATAAAAGGGGCTGAGCATGTAGCTCAGTGGTAGAGCGCCCTGGATTCAATCCCCAGTGCCAAAATAATAATTTTAAAAAGTAAGTAAATAAATAAGTACATAAGTAAATAAATTTTTGGCAAAGTGTGCATAATGTTTACCATCTTAATCAACTGTAATTGTAATCTCAGTGGAATTGAATAATTCACATCATTGTGCAATCAGCACCATTATCTCCAGATATTTTTATCTTCTTTAGCCAAAAGTCTGTCCCCATTAAACTCTTTTTCGGGGCGAGGCAGGTGGGGGCGGCTACTGGGGATGCTGAACCACTGAGCCACATCCCCAAACTTTTTTTTTTTTTTTAAGAGAGAGGGACAGTGAGAGAAAGAGAGAGAGAATCGATTTTATTTAGTTTTTCATGGACTTTTGTTGCTCAGACACTTTATTCTGCATATGGTGCTGGGGTTTGAACCTGCGTACTCTCGAATGCAAGGCAAGCGCTGTAACTGCTGAGCCACCACTCCAGCCCCCCCACTTTTTTTTTTTTTTTTTTGACTAGGGATTAAACCCTGGCTCTTTACCATTGAGTTACATCCCCAAACTTTTTTATTTTGAAGTAGGGTCTTGCTAAAGTTGCTTAGGGCCTCGCTTAGTTGAGGAGGCTGGCTTTTTTTTTTTTTTTTTAATAGTGAGGGCCAGTGAGAATAAATGAGAGAGAATAAATGAATCAATTTTATTATTTTATTTAGTTTTCCAAGTGGCTTTTGTGGTTCTGACAGTTGTGTATGTTGTGCTGGGGTTCGAATCCATCCTCATGCCTCATTCATGCCAGGCAAGCTGAACCATTGCTCCAGCCCCTCTTCCATTAAACTCTTAACTCTTAATTCCCCTATTCCCCTCATACTTGGCAAGGACTGTCCATCCTACTTCTGTTAGTATGAATTAATTTTTTTTCCTGACGGTGTCTCTGTAAATTGCCCAGATTGGCCTTGATCCTGCCATCCTCCTGCCTCAAGTGTTGCCACCAGAGCCCAGCTATCTCTATGAATTTGACCACTCTAGTTACGTTGAAATTATAATATTTTTGTGACTCATTTCATGTTGTAGTACATGCTGTAGAACAATATTACATTGGATGGAGATTTTTTTTTCAAAGAAAGAAGGACAGTAAGAGAGAATCAAATTTTTTTTATTGAGTTTTTCACATGGCTTTTGTTGCTCTGACACTTACTTGTGCACGTGGGTGCTGGGGTTTGAACCCACGTACTCGCACATGCCAGGCAAGCACCATAACCACTGAGCCACTGCTCCAGCCCCCATGGATGGAGATTTTTTAATCCATTCATTCTTTTTTTTAACTTTTTTTTTTTTTAATGAGAGAAGGACAGAGAGAGAGGGAGACAGAGAGAATCAATTTTTATTGAGTTTTTCACATGGTTTTCGTTTCTCTGACACTTAGTTGAGTACGTGGCTGCTGGGGTTTGAACCCATGTACTCGCACATGCCAGGCAAGTGCCATATCCGCGGAGCCATCACCCCATCCCCAATCTATTCATTCTTTGATGGATGCTTAGTAGTTTCCACTTTTGGGCTATTGGGAATAATGTTGCTATTTGTATGCAAGTATTCATTTGAGTTTCTGTTTTGAATTGTTTGGGGTATATACCTAAAAGTGAATTGCTGGATCATCTGGTAATTCTACATTTAATTCAAAAGAGCTTTATTTGAACTTTTTTTTCCCTGCAATGCTGGGGATCAAAACGAGGGCCTTCTGCATATTAGGCAAGTGCTCTACTACTGAGCTATATCCGCAACCCTTCTGTGAACACTTTATTTCAGAGGAGAAAGGCTGAACGGCTGTATTTCCACAGAAATGCCACTCTATATGAAATATGAAGTACCTTTCACCCTTACTACCTATTTTCCTTTAGCAAGTAGAAAGCTGTTTAAAGCCTATGTCAAAATTGTTTCTTTCCAAAACTCTATTCTCCCAAATACTTTCATTTTGACTTTTGCTATTCATTAAAATTTGAACAATTCTCTCTGACAAAGTGACATTTCTCCAGCATTTTATTTTTTTGTTTGTTTGTTCGTTCTTTTTTTTTTTTTTTGTAATGGATATTGAAGCCAGGGTGCTCTACCACTGAGCTACAGCCTTACTTATTTATTTAGTAACAGGAATTGAACCTAGAAGTGCTCAACCCCTGAGCCACATCCCCAGACCCTTTTTTTAAAAAAAAATTTTATTTTGGGACAGGATCTCACTAAGTTGCTTAAGATCTCACTAAGTTCCTGAGGCCAGCCTCAAACTCACAATCCTCCTGCCTTAGCCTCCTGAGCCACTAGAGTGGGAGGCTGAGACAGGAGGATGTGAAGTTTGAGACCAGCCTCAGCAACTTAGAGAGGCCCTAATCAATTTAGTGAAACCCTGTTTCAAAATTAAAAATAGAAAGGACTGGGGATATGGCTCAGGGTTTAAGGGCTCCTGGGTTCAATCCCTGGTACCAATAAACAAAAATTTAAAATAGGCTAGGGCTGTAGCTCAATAGTAGATCACTTGCCTAGCACATGTTGAGGCCGTGGGTTCAGATTCGTGGGTTTGTTTGTTCTGTTTTTGTGGTACTAGGGATAGAACCCAGGACCTTTTGCAGGCTAGGCAAGCACTCTACCACTGAGTTACATTCCCAACTGAAGTCCTGGGTTCAATCCCCAGTACAGTTTAAAAAAAAATTTTTTTTAAATCAAGGGGAAGGGCTGGAGTGGTGCTCAGCAATTATGGCGCTCGCCTGGCGTGCACAAGTAGGAGAGTTCAAACCCCAGCACCATGTATACAACGAAGTCTCTGAGCAATGAAGGCCACATAAAAACAAAATAAAAAATTTTGTTTCTCTCTCTCTCTCTCTCTTACTGTCCCTCTCTCTTAAAAAGAAAAAAAATTCAAGGGGGATCTGGGTATGGTGGCCCATGCCTTATAATCGTTACAATCGCAGTGACTTGGAAGTTTGAGGTAGGAGGATTGCAAATTCCAGGCCAGTCTGGCAACTTAGCAAGACCCTATCTCAAAAATTTTTTAAAAAAGGACTAGGGATGTAGCTCATTGTTAGAGCACCTCCTGGTTCAATCCCTAGTAAATAAATAAAATAAAGGGGGAAGAAAGTGTCACTATTTTGACATTTTCATAGGTTTTTATCAAACACCCATGTATGCAGAAAATGTGTTGGATTGTGTTTGTGTGCTGGGGATCAAACCCAGAACATTCCTCATGCTAAGCACATGCTGTATCACTGAGTTACAGTTACCCCAAGCCCTGCAATTTTTGACATATATTTTGGTCCTTTCAGCAAAGTGATTAGGTTAACTAAGGCACAGTGGGTTGTAAAGTGATTGATTCCTCCAGCCTACTAGGTCCTTTAGATAATGACCTATCTAAATTGTAGCTGGAGATAATGCTCCCAAATTAGTAAATGGAGTCACTTTGCCAACATTTATCTCAATGCGTAAGAGAGGATCAGGAATCACTTTGTCTCCAGCTTCCTTATTGCTCCTCTGGGCTTCCATTCCTCTTGAGATAGGGTAGAGGGTTTCTTAAGTGGTCTTCAAAATCCCTACTAGATTATATTCTAAAATGCATACGCTAATAGATGTCTTATTTAGGTGTAGCAAATCTCACTGGTTACACAATAGGAACAACCAGGAAGTGAGTAAACAGACTTGTTACCCAGGCTTCTGCTCAGATCAATGAAATCAGAATCTCTGAAACGGAGACACAGGCATTTTGTGTGACCAATAAAAACATAAGAACATTGGAGAAGTCAAGTAAGTGAACATATTAGTCCACGTAAATATTTGACTTTAATCATATTAACTGTAAAAATACAAATTTTCAGATACCTGTGAATTTATTTCATCATAGCCACTACAAAGCATTTTTACCCATAGCAGCAAATTTGATTACGTTTTGAATGCAAAGGAACATAAACACTGAAGATAGACGAAGAGTCAAGCGTAGACTTGTTACTAAAAGTTTCTATTTTTTTTTTAAGAGAGAAGGACACTGAGAAAGAGTGAGAGAGAGAACTTTTATTTAGTTTTTCACATAGATTTCGTTGCTCTGACAGTTGTGTATGTGGGTGCTGGGGTTTGAACCCATGCACTTGCGCATACCAGGCAAGCGCTGTAACCACTGAGCCACCGCTCCAGCCCCTAAAAGTTTCTATTTTAAAAAAAGATGAAATCCTAAGTTATCGTTTTTTGAATGGGCTCTTTTGCACTCAGGACATTGGAACCTAAGCTCTAATCAGGTCCCTCTTTGACCCAGCTGAGTGCTGCACACCGCGAGCCGAGATTCCAAGCCTGTGACTAGGAACGGGAGATAGGGGGCGCTCCCGGGCAACATGGGCCCCGCAGGATTGTGGGACTTGTAGTTTTATTGCATCATTTCCTGTTCAAGAACTACACTTCCCAAAATGCACTTGTAGCCAAACGCCCGGGCGCTCAGGGGTGAAGTGTACCCTGAACGGTGAAAGTAAGTGCTTTGTGCGGGCTGCAGGTTTCTGCAAGTGGTGCATTTCTTGTAAGGGTTTCGCTCTTCCTCTTTGCCCCTGGCGGGACCTGGAGGAGAGCAGCTGTTCCCGTGGGAAGTGTTAGCGAGTGGCGTTTCTCGGGCTCAGGAAGAGCTATGCAGGTGTTCAGTGGATGGAGTGCCGCGGTGGGACGTCAAGGAGGGAGCGGGGTCCTCTGCTCAGCGCGGGAAAACCGGGCACACAGTAATGGTTGCAAATGGGGTGCGTGTCACTAAAGAATTTGTGTCCTATCAGATGCTATGTCAAGGTCTTGTCTTTAACACACAGGAGTTTTGTCTTTTTTCAGTGTCCCAGCAGCAGAATTTGTAATGGAGAGGTCGCAAGTAATAGTGGGAACTGAAGGAATAAACTAAAAAGGGTGTGTGATTGATTAATAAAATCAAAGCCTGAAAGGGCTGAGCAAGTTTCATCAAAACCACATCAGAGGCATAGTGCTTGCCTAGCATGCGAGAAGCTCAGGGTTCATTCTCCCAGCTCTGGAAGAAGTAAAACCCTGACATATTAGAATTCAGATGTGCTTCTTTAGGCTAAGGGAGAAAGAAGATAATTCTGATTTATAAAACAGGAAGTAGGTTTATGTTATGTTGTATTGAACCAAAAATATAGAGACATTTAACTGTCTTTTAATTTAAAAAAATTTTAAAGAGAGAAACAACTTTATTTGGTTTTACACATGGCCTTCGTTGCTCCAACATTTAGTTGTGTACGTGGTGCTGGGGTTTGAACTCCGGTCCTCCTGCCAAGCACCTAAACCTGAGCCACCGCTCCAGCCCCCTTAGCTGTCTTATAGAGATTTTTTTTTTTTTTTTTTTTTTTAGATAGAGAGGGACAGTGAGAGAGAAAGAGAAAATCAATTTTTATTTAGTTTTTCATTGCTCTGACACTTTGTTGTGTACGTGGTGCTGGGGTTCAAACTCATGTCCTTGCGCATGGCAGGTAAATGCCTTAGAAGCTGAGGCACCGCGCCAGCCCCTAGACATATCTTTAAATGTAGTCACAGGTGGACTAATAATAAGCTACTGAGATTTAAAGAATATTGCAGAGGGGGCCGGAGCGATGGCTTGGTAGTTACTGCGCTTGCCTGGCATGCATGAGTACGTGGGTTCAAACCCCAGCACCCACCTACACAACTAAGTGTCACAGCAAGGAAAGTCACAAGAAAACCTAAATAAAATTTGTTTCTCTTTCACTCTCTTTAAAAAAAAAAAAAAAAGGGGCTGGAGCGGTGGCTCAGTGGTTTCGGCGCTTGCCTGGCAAGCACGAGGACCCGGGTTCAAACCCCAGCACCACATACACAACTGAGTGTTGGAGCAACAAAGGCCATGTGAAAAACTAAATAAAGTTGTTTCTCTCTTCCTCTG
>PVKS010041224.1:0-16140 GCA_004027875.1 Aplodontia rufa
AAAAAAAATTGACAGGCCCCTAGCCAACCTCACCAAAATGAAGAATGAAGTGTAGCAAATTAACAAAATCAAAGATGAAAATGGAAGCATCACCACTGACTCAACCAAAATCCAGAGAATTATCAGAACATATTTTGAAAATCTATACTCTTCCAAGTTTGATAATCTGGAAGCTATGGACAAATACCTAGCCACATATGACATTCCCAGATTAACACAGGAGGAGATTGAAAATCTAAACCAACCAATTTCAGATACCAAAATTGAAACAGCAATCAAAGGCCTTTCCAAAAAAGACAAGCCAGGACCTGACAGATTCTCAGCAGAGTTCAATGAGACCTTTACAGAAGAATTAACACCTCTCCTTTGTAGGCTAGTCCATGAAATTGAAAGGGAAAGAACCCTCCCAAATACTTTTTATAAGGTTTGCCTTATAACTATAATTCCAAAACCCAACAAAGACACATCAAGAAAAGAAAACTACAGACAAACTTCCCTGATGAACATAGATGCAAAAATCCTTAATAAAATCCTAACTATGTGCATCCAAAAACACATCAAAAGGAGAATACATCATGATCAAATGGGCTTCATTCCAGGGATGCAAGGCTGGTTCAAAACATATATCATTACTATAATTCATCACTTAAACAGAATTAAAGATGAAAATCATATGATCATCTCAATTGACACAGAAAAGGCATTTGATAAAATTCAACACCCATTTATACTCAAAACTCTGGAGAAGATAGGGATCAAAGGAAGATACTTTAATTTTGTAAGAGCCATCTATGACAAACTCATAGCCAACATTATACCTAATGGAGACAGACTAAAAACATTCCTACTGAATTCAGGAATAAGACAAGGATGTGTCCACTCTCACCACTCATATTCAATATAGTCCTTGAAACCCTAGTTGGAGCTATCAGACAAGAGAAGAAAATGAAAGGAATTCAAATTGGAAAAGAGGAAGTCAAGCTATCTCTATTTGCTAATGACCTGATCCTATACCTAGCAGACCCAAAAAGCTTGATCAGAAGACTTCTAGAACTTATAAATGAATTTAGCAAAGTGGTTGGTTATAAGATCAACACTCATAAATCATTAACTTTCCTATACTCCAACAACAAGTCCACAGAAGAAGAAATCAGGAAATCCATCCCATTCATAATATCCTCAAAACAAATAAAATACTTGGGCATCAATCTAACAAAGGATATTAAGGATATCTACAAAGAAAACTCTCAAACATTAAAAAAAGAAATTGCAGAAGACCTGAGTAGATGGAAAAATAGTCTATGTTCTTGGTTAGGCAAAATCAATATAATTAAAATGGCCATTCTACTGAAAGCTCTATGTAGATTCAAAGCAAACCTCATCAAGATACCAATGACATTCTTCATAGATATAGAAAAAGCAATTCCCAAATTCATTTGGAATAACAGAAGACCCAAAATAGCCAAAAGATACTAAGCAAGAAAGAGGAAGCAGGAAGTGTCACAATTATAATTTCAGTGACCTGAAATTATACTATAGCGCTATAGTAAAAAAAAAAAAAGTGTGGTATTGGTATCAAAACAGATATGAAGACCAATTAAACAGACTAGAAGGTAACAAGACAAACCCTCAAATCTTTAACCAGCTGATATTTGACAAAGGGGCCAAAAACATAGTGTGGAAGAAGGACAGCCTGTTTAACAAATGGTGCTGGAAAAACTGGAATGCCACATGCAGACAACTGAAATTAGATCCTTATCTCTCATCCTGCACAAGAATCAAATTAAAATGGATCAAAGAACTAGAAATTAAACCAGCAATGATATAATTGCTAGAATACAATCTAAGACAGATTGAAAGTTAACTAAGCTCAATAAACCTCAACATAGGTGAATTTTTACTTAAGCAGGGGAAACCATAACTAATGATGCTGGGGGGAAAAAAGAAGGGGCAAGGAGGTATGGGAGGGATTCGAGGGAATATCAAGGCAGCTGGAGGGAGGCAGTAGGGGGGTTATCAATGCAGTTGGGAACCCTCAACTTCCATGAACAGCCCAACTAACACGTGGGTACAATAAGGGAAACATGGGAACAGGTAATCAAAGGGAGAAGACCATGGATTAGGTTCAGCCTTAACTTGCTTTGTCAATACCCATACGTTCATGAATGTGTAACAATGAGTCATTTCAATACGTAACACTATGGAGGACCCCAAGATGGCAACCACCCCACCAGCAGTGACTCTGAGATGCTCTTGAGAATCACCTCACGCTACAGGAGTGCACATGGATTCCCACAGTAAGAGAAAGCTCCCAGTGTGGGGGAACATTACCCTCCTCGAATTTTTTTTTAACTCCAAAGGAATAGTGTGGTGCATTAATGAATATAAAGGAGGAAGTTTGTGAAGCCCGAGCAATTGGCCCCACGCCCAGGGGGAGGGGAGCTTCCCCGGAGGGGAGGAAATGGAGCGAGTTTCCTAATCAAATACCCTAATCTGGCCACAAACTCCCTGATCTGATTGATCTCAATTTACATGAACTTGGAATAAAGCTCTGGGAATTAATCACTCACATTAGCGAACTTACAGCTGTTTGTGCGAGTGGCAGCAGCCAGCTAGCCTTTGTGACGTTTCCCTGAGGGCGCGGCTGGCTGCTCAGCTAAAAACAGTCTTGAGGTCTCAGCTGCCAGGGTCAGAAAACCAGAATCTACCGCCCCAAGTATTGGCCATCTCTCAAAGGGGCTGTGTGGTGCTGGGATTTCCCTCTCCATCTCTGGTTGCTGCCGGTGGAGCCAGGGAGGTGAAGATTCCACACAAGATCTTTAACTCAGTCACAGCGGACAACAATTCTCCACTCATGCTCATGGCTTACAATAGCTGATTTTCAACTCCTTTCACATAATCACTCGCACCAGCTTGCGAGAGCGGGGTGGGTAGCTCAACAACGACTTGGGGCCTCAGTCCCCACGATCAGAAAGAGAGAAGTTACTGCCCCCCACAGTTGGCCATCTGCCCTGGGGGGCTATGTGGAACTGCGAATCCCCTCTCCATTTCACAAACCTATCGAATGGGGACCTACTGCCCGCCCCTGTACACACCCAAATAGGAGGAGTCTGTGAACAGAGCTTGCTGCAGCAGGGCACATCCTTCTCAAGGAGATCGTCTGCTTCAGCCTCTGCAAAAGCTACCTGTAACTCTCTAACAAGGCAAGGTCTGATATTAATCTCAGAAAGCTTTGAATAAAAGGGATAGTGTGGGCTTCCCCTTAGCATCTCAGCCCTGTTCATAGCCAAGGTAACGTAGCCCTTGACCTCTTCAGGTGGGGGCCTCCTAGTGCTTGCAACTGAGAACCACGTAAGCACTGGCACAATGTGGGCCATCCCTTGCCAGGGTTTTGTCAACCCCGGAGAGCAGCTCTTGGAACTTGTGAAGATCATAAGTCACACAGAGTGGGTCACTAGTGATCCTGAGGCAGTGAGTTTCAGGCTGGCCACTCTCCTGGGATCAGTCAGAGACCCACACATCTACACTAGGATTAACTAGATTGTCTAAAGCTTCAGAGCCCCAAGCCCAAGAAATGCTATAGTGTGGACAGGCAGAAAGTAATCACCTCAGGATTACAGCCCAGGGGGAGCTGAAATCTATCCTTGCAAGAAGTGTGAGATGGCAGGTTCTTATACCCCTCTGGAACAGAAAATTTTGAGAAGATTCTCTAAGAAAATCCAGATCACTGGACTTATCCTAAGTGCTTCTCCCCCCACAAGCTCAACTGTGAAGAATTCCCAGCTAGATGACAGATTTGAACACATCCCCCAGGGTACATAGTTGCTGACCTAGGGGGCAAAAAACTCAGAAATTTCACAACTAGCTTTGTGTTGTTTTTCGTGTGCCTCTTGGTTTTGTTTGTTTGTTTGTTTTCTTTAAACAGGGATCCAGCTGGAGTATAGTATTTTTAAATTTTTAACATTACTGTGGGTTTTTTTTTCTTTTATCATTTTTTGCTTTCCGATTAGTACTGAATTTGGTGTTGGTGGATGTAAATATTTATCCGAGTGTATGTATTGGTGATTGGCTCTTACTTTCTCTATGTCTTCTTGAACCCAACTCCTATCCCTATACCATTGGGTTCCAACCAGGAAAACATTTCATGATAGCAAAATAGCCTCAGCCTCTGGTGAGTGAAGAGAACCACTCCCCATACTAAACTCTTCCTCCCCTGTACTCTGGTAATTCCCAAATATTAGCATTCTTCTCTCATCCTCACCCAAAGGCTTTACCACACCCATACCCCATTTCTATGTTTTCCTTATTCTTAATAGAATAACCTACTCCCCCCTAATCCCTTGTTCTCTTTACTCTAAGGCAGGTGTTCTATTATACCTCCCCTATTCACCCCATTTCTTCTCCCCATTTTCAGAGATCCTGCTATCTGAAGAAACAGACACTCTTCAAAACAGGTACTTGCTTGCTATCATAACATTGTAAGAGCTCTCTCAAAGAAAACTGCTACTATTGGTGCTAGTCATCAGCACATCTGTTTTAGTTGAAACGGGCTATTATCTGTACCTATAGCCTCTCAAGTTCTCACAGAACGGTCTGGCATCTTTAGGTCTGTCTGGACCAAATAGCTCCCCATCGCAACAAAGCAAAGCCATAAGAAGCTCCAATTACTCTGTCAAGAGTAACAAGGTTGAACTACAAGACACGGTCTCTGATTCTGAAAATGAGGGAAAGGGGAAATAACTCACCTCCTCAACCCCACAACTCACCAACTTAGGACCCATAGCTGGGGCCCAAGATGAAAACCAAAGATATTGTAGCAACATTATGATTAGTAATACAATCAAAGAGTTGAGAGAGGAAATAAGGAAAGAGATCAGAGAACAATTTCAAGAGTTGAGAGACAACTTTTACAGGGAAATAAGGGAGCAATTCCATGAGATGAAAGATCAGCTATACAAAGAAATAGACATTCTGAAAAGAGATGTAGCAGAGCTATCAGGATTGAAAAACATGGTTAACCAAATCAAATCTTCACTGGAAGATACCAATACCAGAGTATACTCTAATGAAAATAGAACTTCAGCTCTTGAAGAACGAACATCAGAAAATGAGGATCAGCTAAACACTGTCAAATTCAAAGATAAACAAGAGAAGCAACTTATATTACCTAATCAGAACTTCCAAGTAATATTTGATGAGATGAGGTGTAATAATCTGAGAATCATTGGCCTGGAGGAAAACTCCAAACAGCAAACAAGAGGCATCAAGAACCTTTTAAGCAGAATCATAGCGAGAACTTCCCTCATCTTACAATTGATCCAGAATATCACATCCAAGATGCTTATAGAACACCAAATAGGCCTAATCAAATGAGAAACTCACAAGACATATCATATACAAAATGAATAACAGGGAAATTAAAGAGAGAATTCTAAAAGCAGCTAGAGAAAAGCCCCAAATCACATTCAGAGGCAATCCAATTCGGATCACTATGGACTTTTCAGAGCAAACAGTGAAAGCCAGAAGAGCTTGGAACAATATCTTTCAAGTGTTGAAAAATAACAACTTCCACCCAAAGATATTATACCCTGCAAAATACAGCTTCAAATGTGATGAGTAAATTAAATACTTCAACGATAAACTCAAGCTAGCAAGATACATGAACACAAATCCTGCACTACAGAATATTCTCAAGGATGTTCTTCATTCAGAAGAAAATGCCAATGATACCCTAAATCTTTAAACAAGGGTGAGTCAATAATCATATTTACACAAATTGACTTCCAAGATGACTGAAAACTCTGTAATAGATACAAAGTCTGAGACTCAGACTCCCATATCTATTCTAACTTTGAATGTGAATGGTCTCAATTCTCCTATTAAAAGACATAGACTGGCCAACTGGATCAAAAAACAAAATCCAACAATATGTTGCCTGCAAGAGACACATTTGACACTCAAAAATAGACACAGGCTGAAAGTGAAAGGATGGCAAAACGTCTACCAGGCCAGTGGCCCAAAAAAGCAAGCTGGCATTGCAATTCTAATTTCTGACAAAATAAATTTCCAACTAAAATTAGAAAGGACAAAGAGGGTCACTTTATCATACTAAAAGGGACAGTCCATCCATCTAGAAGATATAACGTTAATTAACATTTATGCCCCCAATTACAACCCCCCCCAAATATATGGAAAAATACTTAAGGACATTAATCCCCTCATTCATCTCAACACGATAATCCTGGGGGACTTCAACACACCACTATCAATTCTATACAGATCATCAAAACAAAAAAATCAATAAAGGCATCTCCAATCTAAACAACTGTATTAATCAATCAGGCTTCACAGACATCTATAGAATATTTCATCCTAAGCTGGCTGAATTTACCTTCTTCTCAGTGACTCATGGATCCTTCTCTAAAAAAGACCACATCCTAGTTCACCAAGATAATCTTAACAAATATAAAAAAGCAGATATAATCCCATGTATTCTGTCAGATCATAATGCTATGATCCTAGCAATCAACAAGAGAACACCAGAAACTATTCAAATAATTGGAAATTGAATAATTACCTCTTAAACGAAGGATGGATAAAAGAGGAAATGAGAGCAGAAATTAAGAAGTTCTTGGAATTGAATGAGAATGAAGAAACAACATACCAAAACCTATGGGACAGTATGAAGGCTTTCTTAAGAGGTAAATTTGTAGCACTGACTGCATACATCAAAAATCTATAAAGAGACCAGATAAATAGCCTTATGCCTCAACCCAAACAACTACAAAAGGAGGAACAGTCCAACCCCAAAGCTAACAGAAGACAGGAAATTACCAAAATCAGAGCTGAAATCAACAAAATTGAGAACGAAAAAACTATACAAGCTATTAACAAAACTAATATTTTCTTCTTTGAAAAAATAAACAAGATTGACAGACCCCTTGCCAACCTCACTAAAAGGAAGAACGAAATGAAGAAAATCAAAGATGAAAATGGGGATATCACCACAGACTCATCCAATATCCAGAAGATTATCAGAACCTATTTTGAAAATTTATACTCCGCCAAGTTTGATAACCTGGAGGACATGGACAGGTTCTTGGACACACACGACATCCCCTCTTTAACACAGGAGGATGTTGAAAACCTCAACCAACCTATCATGGATAGCAAAATTGAAGCAGCAATCAAAGCTCTCCCAAAAAAGAAAAGCCCAGGTCTGGATGGATATATGGCAGAATTCTACCAAGCCTTCACAGAAGAACTAACACCGATCCTCTTCAAGCTCTTCCAGGAAATTGATAGAGAGGGAACACTCCCAAACTCTTTTTAAGAAGCAAATATTACACTGATTCCAAAACCCAAAACAGACATGTCAAGAAAAGAAAACTACAGACCAATTTCCCTAATGAACATTGATGCAAAAATCCTTAATAAAATTTTAGCTAATAGGATGCAAAACCACTTTAAAAAGATAATTCATCATGATCAAGTGGGCTTCATTCCACGAAAACAAGGCTGGTTCAACATAATCAAATCAATAATTGTAATTCACCACATAAACAGAATTAAAAACAAAAATCATAAAATCATCTCAATTGACACAGAGAAGGTATCTGATAAAATTCAACATCACTTTATGCTCAAAACTCTGGAAAAGATAGGAATCAAGGGAAGATACTTTAACTATGTCAGATCCATTTACGACAGACACATAGCCAGCATTATCCTCAATGGAGAAAAACTGAAAGCATTTCCACTGTATTCAGGTACGAGACAAGGCTGTCTGCTTTCCTCACTCTTGTTCAATATACTCCTTGAAACCCTTGCCAGAGCCATCAGGAAGACAAGGAAATCAAAGATATTCGTATAGGAAAAGAGGAATTCAAGTTATCTCTATTTGCTGATGACGTGACTCTATACCTAGAGGACCCAATAACATTGGCTATAAAACTCCTAGAGCTTATAGGTGATTTCAGCAAAGTATCTGGCTACAAGACTAGCTTTCCTTTACCCAGCAACAAATCCACAGAAGAAATCAGGAAATCTCTCCCATTCACCATCTCCTTCAAAAAAATGAAATACTTGGGCATTAACCTTACAAAGGATATTAAGGACCTCTTCAAAGAAAACTGTCAAACACTAAGAAAAGAATTTACAGAAGACCTGAGTAGATGGAAAAACATTCCATGCTCATGGTTAGGCAGAATCAATATAATAAAGATGGTCATTCTACCCAAAGCCCTATACAGATTTAATGCAATCCCCATCAAGATAGCTATGGCATTCTTCACAGATATAGAAAAAGCAATTCTCAAGTTCATATGGAATAACAGGAGACCCAGACTAGCCAAAACATTACTCTACAGGAAAGAAGAAGTAGGAGGTATCTCAATCCCTGACATGAAATTATACTACAGAGCTGTAGTAGCAAAAACAGCATGGCATTGGTATCAAAAAAGATCAGTGAAACAGAATAGAAGATCTTGAAACAAACCCCCATATCTTTTACTATTTAATATTTGATAAAGAGGGCAAAAGTATAGTGTGTAACAGATAGCCTGTTCAACAAATGATGTTGGACAAATTGGACAGACATGTGTAGACAACTGAAGCTGGATCCTTATCTTTCACCCTGCATAAAACTTAAATCAAAATGGGTCAAAGATCTGGATATTAAGCCAACAATTTTAAACTTACTAGAAAAAGAAGTAGGGTCAACACTACAGGACATAGGAGTCGTCAGCGCCTTCCTTAACAAAGCTCCCATGGCACAAGCAGTAAAGTCAAGAATAAATGAATGGGATGCAATTAAACTAAAAAGGTTTTGCACAGCTAAAGATCTAGTCAAGAGCATCATGAGAGAACCTACAGAATGGGAGAAAACCTTTGCCTGCTACACCTCGTACAGAGGGCTAATATTCAGAATATACAAGGAACTAAAGAAACTAAACACCAAAATCACAAATAATCCAATCAATAAATGGGCTACTGATCTTAAAAGGAAATTCTCACCAGAGGAAGTCCAGAAAGCCTATAAATATATGAGAAAATGCTCTACATCATTAGCTATAAGGGAAATGCAAATCAAAACTTCAATGAGATACCACCTCACTCCTGTTAGAGTGGCAAATATGAAGAATACAAACAACAACAGATGCTGGAGGGGCTGTGGGAAAAGAGGAACACTATCACACTGCTGGTGGGATAGCAAACTGGTTCAGCCACTCTGGAAAGCAATGTGGAGACTCCTCAAAAAATTAAAATGGAACCACCTTATGACCCAGCTATCCCACTCCTGGGTATTTTCCCAAAAAGTTAGAATCAGCATATTATAGTGATGTGGCTTCATCAATGTTTATAGTAGCTCAATTTACTACAGCTAGATCATGGAACCAACACAGATGCCCCTCACTCGACGAGTGGATATAAAAACTTTGGTACATATATACAATGGAATACTACTCAGCCATTAGAGAAGACGATATTATGACTTTTGAAATCAAATGGATGGAGATGGAAAGAATTATGCAAAGTGAAGTATCCCAATTTCAGAGACTCAAGGTCCAAATATTTTCTCTCATCTGTGGAAGCTAGAATACATCGGGAAGCAGTATGTTAGACAGCTAAACTAATAACTTCAAATTGTATGATTCTTATTGCAACAGAGAGATGACTCCTTAGGCTACTTGGAGGCATAGGCTGGGGGACAGGGTCTGGGGAGGGCTTAGGAAGAACACCTAAGAGACTGGAGGGTGCGAATATAGGGGAATCATCTCAGAAGGAGATCTCTGACCTCCATGAGATATCCATTTAACTCAGGAATTCTTCTGGGGGAAACAGCAACATGGGAAACCCAAGCAGGGCATCCATGACATGGCATTAGCCCTGGAAAACTAAATATATATATATATACTAAAAAAAAAAAAATATATATATATATATATATATATATATTTGTTCTTGAATGTTTGATAATTCCCCCTCAATTGTAACTCTATATCATCTAATTTTAAAAAATGTAACACTATGTGGAATGAATAAATGGCTAAGGGTAGTGTTATCTAAATTTGTCCAAACAGAAACATCAAAAGAAGGGATCTTGGAACACCAGAAAGGAAGAAGGAGCAACAGAAAAAGGAAAAAATGGATAAAGGCAATAGACTTTTCTTCTCTTCCTAACTTTTCTAAATTATATTTAGAGTTGAAAAAAATTATAACACTGGCTTATATTGCTCTCAAAGTACACAAAAATATTTAAGCTTCTATAAAGGAAGGAACTTGAGACTGGAGCAATGGTTTGGAGGTACGGCACTTGCCCAGCATGAGCGAGTACACAAGTTCAAACCCCAGCACCACATACACAACCAAGTGTCTGAGGAATGAAAGTCACATGAAAAACTAAATAAAAATTGCTTTTAAAAAAATAAATAAATAAAAATAAAGGAAGGAAGGTAAAGGATGTAAAGGGAGGTAAAATTTTCTAACACTGATAAAATACTGACACCCATAAATAGTGATCTATTTATATTTAGAACAAGCACTGAAAAAGCTTTACAAAATGATACATCCAAAATCACTATAGGTAAATAAGAAATAAAATTGTAAAAGATGTACGTGTAATATGCAGAGGGCTTAAAAATCATAAACACAGGGAACAAACAAAAAATAAGTAAATGTCATACTTAAGCCTTAGCATACAAATACAATAATTATATTACATGTAAGTGGCCTAAATATACCAATTAAAAGAGATTGGCAGAACCCGGCATGGTGGCAAATGCCTGTAATCCCAGAGGCTTAGGAGGCTGAGGCAGGATTCCAAGTTCAAAGCCAGCCTCAACAACTTAGTCAGGCCCTAAGCAACTTAGTGAGACACTCTCAAATATAAAAAAGGCTGGGGATGTGGCTCAGAGTTCAAGCACCCCTGGGTTCAATTCCTGGTACCAAAAGAGAGAGAGGGAGATTAGTAGAACAGATTTTTAAAACATGAGCCATTTATATACTATCAATAAAAATGTATTTGAAATAGTATAACATAGGTTAAAAGTCAAGGGAGACAAAAAGTTACACCATGCAAACATTAACCAAAATAAAGCAGAAGCAGCTATTTTAATATCTGAAAAAATATACTTTTGAACACAGGAAATTAACCACAAAGAGGAATGATAATGATAAAAGGTTAGTTCACCAAGGAGACCCAGAAATCTTAAATGAGCATGCATCAAACAGCAGAGTTACAAAACATGAGGCAAAAACTGATAGAACTGAAAGGAGAAAAATTAGCTGGAAAATTCAGCATCAACCACAACTAGACAGAAAATCTTGGGTACAGAAGAACCCAAGAACACTATCAAGCAATAGGCTTGACGTCTATAGAACACTCCATCCAACAGTAGCTGAATATCCATTATTTACAAGCACTCACAGAAGACATACTACCATGGACCAGGACCTGGGTCTTAAAACAAATCTCAACAAATTTAAAAGAACAGAAATAATAAAGAAATTATTTTGCAAGTAATATGGAATCAAACCAGAAATTACTAAAAGAAAGATAAAAGGAAAAACTAACAAACACTTGGGACTAAACAACACAACTCTAAATAATCCATATATCAAAGAAAAAAATCTCAAGGGAAATTAAAAAGCACACTGAATTGGATGAACATACAAATATAACATATCAAAATGGGTGGGGTGCGGCTAAAGAAAGGCACTGAGAGAGAATTTTATATTACTAAATGTTCATGATAGATAAGAAATGAGGTAAAGTCTTAAATCAATAATCTGAGTTTCTACCCCAACAACCAAGAGAAAAAAGAGCAAAATAAGCTTAAAGTGAACAAGAGATGCTAAAAAAGACAAGAGCAGAAAGTGATAAACCTCTAGAGACTTACAAAGAAAAAGAACAAATTATTTTTATCATCAGTGGATATTATAAAAGGCCCTGCAGACACCAAAAGATCAATAAGGAACACTATGCATATATTTAGTTTTCTACCTCTGCTGTCACAGGTGACCACAAACTCAGTGACTTGACCTACACACATTTTGCTTGTTCTGTAGGTGGGAGGTCAGACACAGTTGTATACTCTGAAATCAGGGCTGCACTTCTCTTTGGAGGTTTTAGGAGATAATCCATTTCCTTGATCATTCAGGTAATTTAAAGAATTCCAGTTTTTGAGGTTATAGAACTGAGGTCCCCATTTCTTTCTGGGGTGTCAGCTACAGACCACTCTTAGCTTCTACATGTCACATGACTTGGCTGGTGTCCTCCTTCCTACATATTCAGAACCAACACCTGCACATCTTATCTGTCCTCTCTGATTTTCTCCTACTTCTTCTTCCACTATCTTATCTCTCTGACCCATGCTTCTTCATCTTCCCAGTATTTGCATGATTAGATTGGGTCCATCCAAGAAAACAAATAAACCACATATAAATCAAAAAGGAAAAAGTACTCTCCCTATTTGTAGATAACATGTTGGTCTACACAGAATATCCTAAGAAACTTATTTTCTTAACTCTAGAACTAAAAAGTGAAATCATCAAAGTTGCAGGATACAAAAGAAATAAAAAAATTAATCATATATTCTGCCAATGTACATGTGAAAACTGAAATTTTAAATATAATACTTTTATGGTTTCTCAGAAGATTAAAAAATGTAACAAACTATGCTCAAGATCTTCATGCAGAAAGCTTTAAGAGAAATTCAAGATTTAAATAAATGGAGAAACTCACCACATGCATAGATAACAGATTCAACATTATAAAATATTATTTCTCCTCAAATTGACATAGACTCAACCAAAATCTATCAGTATGCTAGCAAGATTTTTATACATATGGACAAGACCATTCTACAATGCATATGAAAAGGAAAAGGAAGTAGAATAGCTAAAACAAGAAGAATGAAGTAGGAAGAATCACTCCTTAAAATTTTAAAACTCATTAAATATCTATATTCATTCAGTACTTGAAGTATTGGTAAAATAAGATGCATATAAATAAATGGAACAGAATAGAAAATCTTTCAATAGACTCATGTAAAAATAGTCAATGGATTTTTTAGGAAAATGCAAGAATATTTTAATGGAAGAACAGTTATTTCAACAAATTGGATATTTATAAATTATAAGAAAAATTAATCCAACCCAAACTTCATACTTCATATAAAAGTTAACTCAAAATGCATATTACATTTAAACACAAAATTTAACATTACAAAGCTTTTAGGAAAAACATAAGAGATAATCTTTAGAACTAGGAAGACCTCTTAGCCCTGATGCCAAAAGCATGAGCTATAAAAGAAAAATCAGTACTGTAATTTATCAAAAGCAAAAATTTTTGCTCTGCAAAAGATTCTGTTAAGGAAGAGTAGAAGAAGGCTGGAGTAGTGGCTCAACAGTTGGAGCATTTGCCTAGCAAGCACAAAGACCCTTGTTCAAACCCCAGCACTGCATACACAACCAAGTGTCAGACACAAAAGCCAGGTAGAAAAATAAACAAAATTGACTCTCTATTTCTCTCACACATACTCTCTTCCTCTCTCTTAAACAAAGAGAGAGAGAGAGAGGAGATAAGCTGCAGACTGGAAAGCAATATTTGCACACCACATATCTGACAAAGGTCTCCTGTGTATAAATGGGCAAAAGACACTTCATTAAAGAAGCGTATGGAGGGCAAATAAGTACATGAAAAGATGTTCAACATCACAAGTCACTAGAGAAATGAAAATTAAGAACACATGAGGTATCTACTACATACCTATTATGTAGCTAAAATTAAGTGCATTGATAATACCAAACACTGGCAAGGATACATAAAAATTGGACCACTCACATTGCTGGTGCAAACACGGAATTGTACAGTCACTTTGGAAAGCATTTGGCAGTTTCTTTAAAAGTGAAAGATACATTTAACCATACCACCCAGCAATTGTACTCTTGAGTGTCCCAGAGAAATGAAAACGTATATCCACACAAAAACATACGCAGTTGTTCATAGCAACCTTATTTATAATAAGTCAAAAACTGAAAATAATATAGATATTCTGTACTAGATGAACATGTAAACAAACTCTGACATATTCATACAATCAATACTATTGAGCAGGAAAAGGGAACAAACTATTGATAATGCTCTAAATCTCAAGTGCATTAAGGTGAGTGAAGAAAGTGGTTATCAAATGGTCACATGCTGAATGGTTCAATTATATTAAATTCCTAAAATGATAAAGTTGTAGAAATGGGGGAAAGATTGGTGTCCAGAGGTTAACCATGATGCAGAAGGAGACAAATGATGGAGAGAACAAAACAGGAATAGCTCCAGGTAGAGCTTTGTTGGGATAGAATAGATCTACATCTTGATAGCAGTGCTGATCATGCAGATTTACCCATGTGAAAAAACAGAATTGCACATACACACAGCAGTGTTGGTTTCCTGATTTCGATATTGTACTACATTTACACTCAATGTAACCATTGTGGGAAAGTAGGTGAAAGGTACAGAGGGCCTCTTCCCAACTTTGTGAATTTACAATTATTTTGAAATAATTTTTTTGCATTTTTAATTTTTGGCACTCATAATCCAGCAACAGTTTGAAAATGTACTCTTCAAAAGATACAAAATATTTTAAAACTATGATGAAATCACCAACAAAAATATAAATAATATTTTAAGAGAAAAAATATAAAACTATATTAAAAGACTTTCAAAAGAATCTAAACAAAGAGAGAAATAGGCAATCATCTAAATACAACAAAGATATTGGTTCTCTCCCAATTTATAGGTGAAATTTCAATTGAAGCCCAACAAGTTTTTTATGATATTGATAAACTGATTGTAAAATTTATATGAAGAGCAAAAAAGCAAAGAATAGCCAAGAAACTCATGAAGCATAAGATGTCAGGAATTACTTCATGGATACCAAGAATTGATGTAAAGCTACAGAAATTAGAATAATGTGGTATTGATGCAGAGATAGACAAATTGTTTAGAACAGAACATGGTTTGGCCCAAACCAGCACAGGAATGGAAACTTCCTTGATGTCTGAGCCAGCACTGAAGATTAGCAGGGAGAAACAGATTATTCAGTAAATGGTGCCAGGACATTTATTATACCTATGGGAAAAAATGAAATTGGATTCTTAGCACATACCCTACATAAAAATATTGAAAACAAATACAAAAGGCAAAACTAAAATTTTAAAGATTAAATATGAGTCTATTAAGTCTCATATTTGAAGGATTTCTTCAAACACTAAAGTGAAAATATAAAAGACCGATAATTTCTAATAAATTAAAAATGTTTAGTTCTATTCTATAAAAAGACTTTATAAAGGGAATTTTAAAAAAGGCAAGTCAGATTTCCAAGATGGCAAGCTGCTGGTAGGCTGCTTTTTGTTTGGCTTGGTGACTGGATGAAAAACTCCAGGACAGCTCCATTGCTACAAGGTGCCTTTTGGGGGAAATTATCACCGGAACACAGAGCTAGTTGGGGGGGTGGGGGTGTTTGCATGATCAGAAACTTGGGTGCAGCAAGTGGAAAAGAGGGATTATATCTGTCCCAGCCTGGACACAGCAGCTGCAGTTGCACCTCCCATTCCTCCCACCCAGCAAGGGAGTAGGGGAGGAGCCAAACCATAGAAAGCCCAGGAGTCTGAGGACATCCAATCCTTTATTTGAGATCACATAATTACAGACTGAATTCCTACTAACAAAACTCAGGAGGACATTGAACATCTACTCCCAAAGTGTTTTTGTTTTGTTTTGTTTTCATTTGGTTTTTTTTTGTTTGTTTGTTTGTTTTTGGTTTTGGTTTTATTTTTGGTTTTTGTCTTTATCCAGGTTTTTTCAGTTGTTTTTCCCTGTTTTTTTGTTTTGTTTTGTTTTTTGTTTTTTGTTTCTCTTCTTCTTCTCTCTTTTTCCCCTCTTGTCTCTTCTGTCTATCCTTGTCCTGCCTGCAGAGGGGTGGGATATTGTTCAATTCATTTAGTATTGTGCCCCACCTGCATAATTTTCCTGTGCTTGCTTCTACCTTTTCTTATGCTATCACCCAAATCTTATTAATATCTCTTTCACTTTTCCTCTATTTTGGTAACTGTCTTTACTTCCTCTGGGGTTTGGTTTTTTTT